>PITB01037503.1:0-10727 GCA_004024585.1 Paradoxurus hermaphroditus | reverse complement strand
CCCACCTAGGAGAATGACAACCCCAAGGAAAAAGGGACAATAAGGGAAGGGAAGGGAAGGGGGAGGGCGTAGCGAGGCGGTGTGGTGAGAACACGCAGAGCGCACAGAATCACAGTGCGATTTTGATGTGCTGTGGACAGTTATCTTGGCCAGCTGAGCACAGAGCTTCACCCCCCAGAATGCTCCAGAGGGACCAGAACTAGAAGGTTGGCAGAGGAGCCAAAGCACCATTTTATCAGTGGCCGGAACTCGCACCCTCAGCCCAGGTCCTGATAAAGCTGAGCCGGAGCGCAAAGCAGGAGCTTGGAGCCCCCACGCCCCCACGCCCCCCCAGGCTGCCAGAAAGGGCGGGGTCTGACCCAGTTTGGGTCTGAGCCTCTACGACGGTGACCCCACGCTTCACTAAACAAGATCTCTAGCCCTGATGGACCCGATTAGCACTCCTTCCCTCACAGAGGACTGCAGCAGGGGGCGCGAGGCAGGGAGAGAGGGGTAGGTGTAGGGAGAGGTGAACGAGCAGGGAGGTGCCCTCGGTGGGAAGAGCACGCGAGGCAGAGCTGTTCTCTCTGTTTCTTGCGCCAGTTTGCCTCTTGACCTGATTAACTCCTGATCAAACTGTGAAAGGAAGCACAGACTGAAATGTCACCTCCGAAAAGTTTCCTACCTTTTTATTTTCATTTATTTATTGAAACATTTTTTTTCTTTTACGGCAAGACCATTTAACATAAAAGATCCACCCTCTTAGCAAATGTTTTAAGTGAACAGAACAGTACAGGCCCTGTGTCGCACAGGTCTTCAGAACCATCAGGTCTCAATAAAGGGGTAAAAAAATAAGAATAATAATAAGGGCCCCTGGCAGGCTCACTTGGAAGAGCACACAACTCTATCTCAGGGTTGGGAGTTCGAGCCCCACACTGGGTATAGAGACCATTTAAAAATAAGATATTTAAAACACAAAGTGAGCACAGGCCAAGTGGAACTTGAAATAGCTCGGGGACCTCCGTGAGTGCCCGAGGACAGCCCCTTCCCGGGGCAGAGACCTGAGGCCTCTGGGTGAGGACAAAGACTGTTGTCCTTAACTTCTTTGCTTAAGGGGCACAGGAAACCCCCCTTTCAAACAGAAGAAAAGCAGCTCCTGCAATGGGGCATGGAGCTGACATCGTTAAAACTACCTGCAGGGGCGCCCGGGGGGCCCGGTGGGTGGAGCGTCTGACTCTTGGCTTCAGCTCAGGTCGTGGTCTTGTGGTTTGTGAGTTCGAGGCCCACATCAGGCTCTGAGCTGAGCATGGAGTCGGTTTGGGATTCTCTCTCCTCTCTCTGTCCCTCCCCTGCGCGCTCGCTCGCTCGCTCTCTCCAAGTAAATCAACATTAAAAAATAAATAAAAAGAAAACTATCTGCAGCAGCGGCCTCTCTGGTCGGTGGAGCCTCCTGCCTGTTGCTGCCCCCTGACTAGATTCAGCCCAGGGGCCTCTCGACACCGTGACCCACACGGTACGAGCCGAGGCCTGGACTCGGATTCAGCGCAGACTCAGCCCATCTTCCTACTCCTAATCCCACCTCCCTGCCCACCCTCCTCCTCTGGTCAAGTTTTGTTTACTTGGAGCCCATCTGTCACCATCGCTGGCTTTTAAGCAGCTGTGGAGTGAGGACGTGGGTCTTACTAACCGCGTGTTCTCTCTCACACACCCACAGAACTGTCGATACCGGATTGTAATCAGTATTTTGCACAACACAGGGCGGTCTTAACTCCGCTACTTAAAGCCGTGAGCCAGAGCAAGTGACTTAGCCTGAGCTCTCACTGCGTGCCCTCCGGAGGCAGGTGACAATAACGGAACCATCTCCTAGGACTGTGGGAAGGGTTCGCAGTGACAGCACAGGAAACGCCAGCCATCATGATGAGACACTCCATCGGGGTGTTTATCAAATCCAGCAGTTAACAGCCTTCCCTTCGACGGGCTCCGTGTGACAGTAATCGCGTGTGAATGTGGAGCCCAGGATGGGGGAGGGGACGGGGGAAGGGAGGGCACATGGAAGCCCCCAGGTTTCCTTCGCCCAAGCCTATTAAGAAGAAAAGCTGTCAACTCGAGTTTGGGGTTGGGGAGAACAGTGAGCGCAGAGACGAGCGGAGACATGTCAGTCTTCTTGGAAATCTAGGGCATTAGCTCATTTCCCTTTTAAAATAAAATAGGTCACCTAAGTGAAATGGCGTGCGCCATCAAAGATAGCCTCTGTACGAGTGTGAGAGAGGCGGAAAAAGAGGGAGAGAGACCCAGCTGGACAGCTTTGAAGAGAAGGATTTCCCCGTACCCGCGTCCCCATGACAAGGCTCTCCTCGTGGGATTTCATCCTGCTCACACCTTCTCGGGGAGGAATGACAGTCACCAGGCGGATGAGTCTTCTGCTACCACCTCTGTGGTTGTTTGTTTCAGTAGGGCATCCAATAAACGAGTCAAAGAGACCGGGCTTCAAACCCCAGTCCTGCCATCGCGCTGGGTGATCCTGGACAATTTACCTTGGTCTCTTTGAGCCTCGGCATCTTCCTCTGTAACGTGGAGTCAATATGCCCCACGTGGGTAGGCTTTGGTGAGTATTAAGTTACATCATATATATAAAGCAGCAAGCACACAGAAGATACTAAAATCAAAAGGGGGGGTGCCTGGGGGGCTCAGTCGGTTAGGCGTCCGACTTAGGCCCAGATCATGATCTCACAGTCCATGAGTCTGGGCCCTGTGTCGGGCTCTGTGCTGACGGCTCAGAGCCTGGAGCCTGCTTTGAATTCTGGGTCTCCCTCTTTCTCTCTGCCCCTCCCTCACTCGTGCTCTCTGTCTCTCAAAAATAAATAAAAAATGTTAAAACAAATGTTTTTAAATGGCAGCTGCTAGGGGTAGTATTAGTAGAAGCGGTAACAGCAGCAGTTGTGGTGACAACGTAGCGGTACCAGTATCGATAGTTATAAAAGTTACTAATAGTACCAGTAGCGGTAGGGACACCTGGGTGGCTCAGTCAGTTAAGTGTCTGACTCGTGGTTTTGGCTCATGTCATGATCTCATGGTTCATGAGATTAAGTCCCGCATCAGGCTCTGCACTGACAGGGTGGAGTCAGCTTCGGATTCTCTCTCAAAATAAATTAAAAAAAAAAAAAAAAATTAAAAAGTAGTAGCAGTAGCGGTAATTTTAACTCCAGCGGTAGGAAGAGACATAAGGGAGGAACAGCAGTGGTAACAGTAGTAACGGTGACGGTGGTGGTCACAATACTCAGAGCAGTAAAGCAGTACCGACGGCGGTAGTAAGGGTGGGGGGAGAAACAGTACTAACGGCAGTGCTGTCTCCTCTCTTGTAGCTCTACCCTCTCCCTCCTCAGTTTCTAGCATGTGATGCCATCTTCGGAATCACGGATGCCCTTCTCAGTAACTTAGCACCTCACAGGGACCCCACAGAACTCCAGTGTGTGTTCCTGAAGTCCCTCATTACAACTGGGCATCAGGCCAAGGAAGCGAAGAAACACTGCTTCACTGTAGGCTGGCATCTGGGTGTGTCTTTAAAAGAAACCGGGGCTGGTTCCCAAAAACCAATTCTTCCGTGGGCTGGTAGCTTATCTGCAAGTCTGCCTTAGGCACTGCATTCTCTCGTCAAGGTCTAAAGGGTGGCAGTGACCCTGGCAAAAGTACATGTGTTAGAGCAGACCAAACCCTAGAAAGACAGAAGTGCTGAGATCCTGAGCTTGAAATCCTCCCTGGCAGACAGCCGCCAACGCTACTCGAGCGTATCCACTCTTGCGAGACGATAAAACACTTTGAAAAACTGCCCGCCGTTCAACTGTGATCTCAAATCACTTTCTTTTCCCATTGATTCCTTGTTCAAATTTCCAGGGAAACTAATTTGAAAGAAGGTCAGTGTTTTAAAAGGGGGGCTCGTTACCTCCTGCATGTCTGGCTCAGGCTGTTTGAAGACAATAAAGAACATCAGGAGGTTCTGAGTGGTTCCCTTCGCACCAAAATCACTGTCAGTATGGAAACCACGTGACCTCAGACCCACACCTATTTATAAGGCTGTCTCTCCCAAACGTCTCTGGGAGAACGGGGCCAGCTGGACAGGTCCCAGGGGCCCCGCTGTCTTGGTGGAGATCACGATGGTGATTTCCGGGTGTGTGTAACCCGCGCCCCCCAGCAACCGTGCGGAGCTGACTTTGTTCCCTACAGACACTGGTGGCAGCGTGGGAGCGATCTGGAGGCCACAGGAAACCTCGTCTCAAACGCCAGTGTTACTGTTTCACTTTGTTTTGTTTTTCCCTCCACCTGGAATTCAAGGAGAGGTTGCCGGAAAGAGGGGGAATGTAGAGTGTTTTTGTAATACCTTCATCAAGTCAACTTCTGAGCCTCTGCTTGGGTCCCAGGAGCTCTGCCTGTCTATCTCCATCAAAAGTAGTTTCACCAAAGGCTTCTGACATCCCTCTGGAAGCAGCGAGCACAGAATAAACCTGATCTGAGTCCAGAACCCTTCCTCGGATCAGAGCTCACCTTGGCTGTCCTGCTTACTGGAATTTTCTGCGTTTCTGACACCCTGAACTCTGAACCCAGGCTGCAAGAAGGCAGTGCCTGCCTGAGCTGACTCTCCGAGCTCCATTTCTTGCCTACTTCACGGTGGTCTTTGCTTGACTGTTTCATCCTTAACCATCAACTGGAATTTGACCTCTCTGATTCACTGCCTTTTTAGGTTTCTTCTGAAAATCTATTCATTTTCTTCCTTCCAGCTAGACTATTGGTCTAGGCCCTTTCTATTCATCCCTGTCTCATTCAGCCTGCATCCTGATGGATCAAGGACTTACAGCTGATCACTTCTGAAGAGCAACAGTGACTGTTAGGAAAGTTCTTGAAATGGCTAGGGAAAATTCCATACCCAGCTAAACCATCAATCAAATGAGAGTCTACAAGAAAGACATTTTTAGACACGGAAAGACCCAAAATATTTATCTCTCGTGCACGCTTTCTTGTGAAGCTAATGAATGAATGTTTTCCACCAAAAAGAAAGAATAAATGAAGAAAGAAGCAGCAGGATCTAAGGAATCCAACATGGCAGACCAGCGATAGTAAGTCCCAAAACAATACTGAGCTACAGGCTCAAAGAGAAAACCATCTGGTAAGAGTGGTCAGGGAGAGGTCATCAGAGAAAAAGAATAGGACCTATAGAATGTTTGGGAATTTGTCTGTACATTTGGAAAATTATTGACCAGTATTGACAGAGTAGTTGGGGGATTCATAAGAAAAGAAATATATCGAGCAGAAAATGAACATAACTTGGCCATGAGGAATAATTACATGGTCATAGAAATGTAAGTACTACTACTGATTTAACCAAGTATTTTGATATATTTAAACTGAAATATAGTCCATTGAGACATTGATGGGTGAGAAGACAAAGTGAGGAAGTTGATTCAAGAGAGCTGAGCCCTCAACCATCATAACCAGAATCCACTAAGGAATTTATGAAATCCAGGATTCTAGTAATAGAGGTATAAGCATATTTCATAAGCATATGGAAGGATAGGCCCAAAGAAATAGCTGAAAAAGAATGAACAGTTATTTCCAGGGAATCAGACTTGATCTATTTCACTATCGTCTTTGTGAGATTTTTTTATATTTGACTATGTACGTGTGTTACTTTAATATATTGAACAAAATAAAATGTTTCTTGTCAAAATCGGAAAAATCTAGAAAAATAATATAAAGAAGGGAATGCAAAGTGCTCGCAATCTCACAATCCTCAGATAACCACTATTCATGTTTTTCTGATTTCCTTATAATCTCATTATGAGCAATTTAAAGAATTGATGTTTATACAATATTATGGTTCTCTTATTTTACATTATTTCATCTAATATTCTTTCTGGGGAATGTTCTCAAGTCATTAAAATTGTTTAAAACATTATTTTAACATCTGCATTATGGTCCATTAGGTAGATTTATAATAATTTACCCAATCAGTCCCTTATTATTGGGCATTTAGGTTCTGTCCAATTTTTCAGTTTAATTTTTCTGAAGTGCCACAATGAACATTTTTGTACATAAACCTCTTTCCTCATTTCTGAGTACTTCCTTAGAGGTGAAATTTCTGGATCAACAATGAGAAAAACAAATATTTAATGAGCAAAAAGCGGTGGAATTGTTATATGAACTTTAAAAAACCCTGCATAATTGTTATAGATTTTTTTAAACACTACATTTAAAACATCTTCCTTGAGATGTTCACAGCCTGGGGCAAGTCACATCTGCCAACTTTTAGGCAAAATGACTTGACTGCGGTTGGAAAGGAATGCTTATTTAGACAATGACTTCTGCTCGGGGAGATTACCGAGAATAGTTAGCATCATCAAATGGTTTGCCCTGGAGCTTCCTTCCCCAGCTTCTTTTCCCATCCATTATCCCCCAGAGAACATCACTGACTTCTCCAAACTCAGGGGCAGAGCTGGGACTGGAAGCCTGGATTTCTTCCTGCCTCCTGGTCTCACGCCCACCGTAGCATCACTCGATTAGAATAGACAAGTAAACATTTAACTCTTACTACCTTGACCGGTCACGGACACTTAAAGATGGACCGATAACACAGACATTTCACACTCAGCCAAAAAGAGTTGTTGGGGGACCTTGAATAATGACTTTCTGAAAGACACAAAAAATGAGTTGTTGATGGAACCGGAATTTATGATTTCGTGAAATACAAGGAAAAGAAAGAACTCGATCCTGATGTGGATTGTAGAAGGTCAAATCAACTTATTTGAGGTTTGAATATAAAGGAGAGAAAGCCGTATGTTTCTTAGATGCCTTTTGTTTACAGAATGACCTCAGAGTCTCTACTTCCTTTTTACTTATACAAATACTGCATGGTAGGTGATATTATTTTTCCCCCAGTTTCTCTTCTTTTCTGCCATGGATCACTGTCAATGGAGTATAGTTTCCAGCCCCACTGATGTTGGGCCCAGTAACCTGACTAGTCTTGGTCAATGTAAGGTGGGCAAATGTGACCGTGTAGGAGTTTAGAGCATCCTTAACTGTGTTTGTGATCGCCCTGACCTGTACTCTGTCATCTGGGCAAGGTGGTATACAAAGAGTAAACCTAAGCTCAGTTTCCATCCTGAAGCATTGCTATATCCTAGCCAACCCACGGACCAACAAGCACAACAATAAGTAAGTAAATGTATATGATAGCATAATATGTAATTAATTCTGTTGCAAAGCAATGAGATTCTGAAGTTGTTTGTCACGCAGCATCGACGCGGCAGTAACTGATTAATACACAGCCTACATGTCTTGAATCTTCCCACATTCTGTGTGTGAGTGCCACTCTCAGAAAGAGCTGGTTAATATAACACTGCATGAAGAAGTAACGGTGATTCTCCTAAGTTATAAGCTACATTATGAGTAACAGATTGTTTTATAACATGTCGTTTCATTTAATTCTCATAACAGAATATGAAGCCCACAGAGGTAATAGGACTCCTATAAAGTCATGCACTGATGAAGAGGTAGGCCTGGGGCTGGAACTCGAATCAACTCAATTAAGAAAATATCCCCTACACGTACAGGACCACAACAAACAATGATATAAACGGTCCACTGAAATTAAGTCGCTAAGATGCTGACAAAGAATACCCTTCAGGAGAGTACTGCGGGCTGGAAGGGAAACAAGGAGAACGGCGTGATGTGCTGAGGAACTGGATTTTCATTGGTAGCCATTTCTTACATTCCTCTGTATTCAGGGAACAGTCCCGCATGTCAATGTTATTTGAAAAGCACACCCTGCATTTCCTAGGGAGACTCTTCCCTCGTGACATCGTGACATCCCGGATACAGCTCTGTGGCCACATAAAATGTCGCAGTAAACAACTCAATATATATTTCAAACGTTAATTGCCTTCCCAGACCTTGGAATTTCTCACTGAGCTCACTCACAAGTTTTATTGAGGGCATAAAATTTATTGTGTTGACATACCCTTTAAAGTGCTGAATTCATCAAGGCCAAACCAAGCCTGGATGACATTATGGAGAGTGAGTCAAATTTTTTTATTGAAACTTTTGTTCCACGCTTCTCTTTTACATCGCAACCCAAATTAAGCCACTGGGAAAAAAAAAAAGCCAACACTTTTTAAAAGAAACATAATCATACTTTCCCAGGCACATTTGCACAGAACTGGAAGGCAGGCACGTGATCTATTCCAAAGAAGTCTGGGCCTCGGCAATGAGGCAAAGTGATGAGAGGCCGTGTCTGAGACGTCTCGGTGTGGTAGCCCAGAGTCACAGAGGCCCCTTGAGCGTCTCAGATAAAATGATGAGCTTCAAGGTGTTGCTATGGGACTTTCTGATTTGTTTGAAGAGAAGTTTATTGTTACAGGATTCCCTAAACTGATCATTGTTCAGAATTTTGCCTCTGAGAGGCTTTGCTTGCAACTCACATGGGGACATGCCTGGTGGAGAGAGTATCTTACAAGACAAACGACTCCTCAGAGCGCCTGGGGACTCAGTCGATTAAGCGTCCAACTTCGGCTCAGGTCACGATCTCACGGTTCGTGAGCCTGAGCCCCGCGTCGGGCTCTGTGCTGACAGCTCGGAGCCTGGAGCCTGCTTCAGATTCTGCGTCTCCCTCTCTCTCTGCCCCTTGCCTACTTACACTCTGTCCCTCTCTGTCTCAAAAATAAATATTTGTGTGTGTGTGTGTGTGTGTGTGTGTGTGTGTGTGAACAAATTCAAAAGACAGAGAAACAGCCTAGCCTTCCAAGCTTTCTGTGAAGGGCTTAGCAGAGTGAAGAGGGAGATAGAAACAGGAACAGGATGCTTCTAGAATAAGTATAAATGGTCCAACCAAATTAGATTGTAAGATGTTGACAATAAATACCATTCAAGGGGTAATAAAAAACGCCAGTGAAAAACCAGAGAGATGCCCAGCTCCCAAGGACAGCAATCAGCATCACAGATAGTTTTACTGCCTCACTTACTTACACACTAACATTTATTAAGAACTCTGAAGCCAGACTGCTGGGCTCAAATCCTGGCTCCTTCACTTCTACGCGGCGTCACGCGGCGTCACTAGACACTTCTCTCTTTTCTGTCTCACTCTCGCCTCTACAAAACGACGACATGATAATACTTTTCTCACAGGATTGTAGCAAAAGTAAAGAAAGTTAGTTAATAAACAATACTTTCTCTCTCTCTCTCTCTCTGCTCTTCTCCCCCACTCACCCTTTCTCTCTCTCTCTAAAACAAATTTTTAAAAAAAGAAATAAAACATTTGAATTTCCTTATAGAGTTTACATTCTAGTAATATAATGAATCCCGTAAAAAGACAATTACAATCCAGTGGGAAAACCTTACGGAAAACCTTCGTATAGTCTAACGGAGAAAATTTGCCGGGATACAATGGTATCTGGCCCGCTCATCGGGAGAGAGAGGCAAATTCATACTGACCCACAGATGATCACATTTGACTCTGTTATCTACTGCTGCCTAAGAAATTACCCAAAACATAGTGCTTAAAACAACAAACACTTACTGCCTCCCAGTTTCCATTGCTCAGGAACTTGGATATGCCTCTGGCTCAAGGTGGCTCATGCCACAGCATTTAAGCTGTTAGGGCTGCAGTGTCACCTGAAGACTCGAGCTGCGGGAGAGCCCTGACCAAGGTCACTCAGGTGAGTTCCTGCAGGCTACAGCCCTAAGTCTTTACCGTGTGGGCCTCTATGTAGAGCTGCTTCATGAGATGGAAACTGGCTTCGCCTGGAGCAGGTGAGCCAGGAGAAAGAAACAGAGAAACCAAGATAGAAGCCAAAGTCATTGTATAGCCTAAACTTGGAAGTGACATCTTGCCATTTCTGCCATATTCTATTTATTGGAAGTTGTTAAGTCTGGCCAACATCCAAGGGGAAGAAAGAAGGTAACCAATCCATTGGCCAAGCAGGACCTGGGTTCCTCAGTCAGTTAAGCCTCCAATTTCAGCTCAGATCATGATCTCACAGTTCATGAGTTCCAGCCCTGTGTTGGGCTCTGTGCTGACAGCTCAGAGCCTGGAGCCTGCTTTGAATTCTCTGTCTCTCTCTCAAAAATAAACATTAAAAAATTTTTTTTTTAATCTATTAGCCAAGTGTCTACTCAAATGCCCCCCTTTCCAAGAAGCCTCCTTTGCTAACTAATTAGTGTCATCTTCTGTTGCTCGTTCTAACGGGTTCTGAACCCAATTCCAACATGGTGGGGAGGGGAATGGGGGTTTCCACCACACCATCAAACAATGCTCGGACACCAGCTTGATGTTCTAGAATTCAACTGAATTCTCATGCTATCTACCTGAGATAGTACTAGATCTCACAGGTTAAGGGCTCGGTCACACAAGACTGCCCCCACCCCACACTTCGGAAGCTGACCACAAACCCAGGGTGCTACCTCTTCTTCTAAATGACTGGCTATAAATCAGAGGTTCCCACGACCCCCGCACAAGGTTCAATTAATTTGCTAGATTGGCTCAGAGAACTCAAGAGACCCTTCCACTCCCAACATTACCGGTTTATTACAAAGAATATGAAAGGATAGGAATCAACAGGCAGAAGAAGAGACACCCAGAGTGAGGTACGGGGCACAGAGCTGCCCTGCCTTCTCGGGGTGCACCCACACTCCCCAGATCTCCACGCGCTGACCGACTCGGAAGCTCTCTGAACCCCGCCCTGTTCAGACTATATGGAAGCCTC
>PITB01037502.1:0-10725 GCA_004024585.1 Paradoxurus hermaphroditus | reverse complement strand
TGTGGTGGGCTTCCTTTGCCTGGACATGTTTGTGGTCTACTTACACTTACGGAAGTTGTGTAAAAGTGATTCTGGAGTTAGGTAGGAAGTGTGTCAAATGACCAGTGAGGGCTCTTGTGTCTCTGTGAACATAGTGTGATGTTACTGCACTTTGAGAACGCTTTGGAGTTCGTAAGATAGGGTTTTATTATTTTTATTTTTATTTTTTTATTTTATAATAATTTATTTTCAAATTGGTTTACATATAACACCCAGTGTTCATCCCAACATGTGCCGTCTTTAATGCCCATCACCCCCTCTTCCCCCTCCCTCATCCCCCTCACCCTCAGTTTGTTCTTAGTTTTTGAGAGTCTCTTATGTTTTTATCTCCCTCCCTCTCTGTGTCTTTTTTCCCTTTCCCTTCTTCCCCTCCCCCTGGTTTTTGCTTAGTCTCACAAAGTCCACCTATTCGTGGAAACATATGGTATCTGTCTTTTTCTGACTGACTTATTTCACTTAACATAATACCCTCCAGTTCCATCCATGTTGCTACACGTGGCCAGATTTCATTTGTTCTCATTGCCACGTAGTAGTCCATTGTATATATGTGCCACAACTTCTTTATCCATTCGTCAGTTGATGGGCACTTGGTCTGCTTCCATGATTTGGCTATTGTCAAAAGTGCTGCTATGAACATTGGGGTACACGTGCCCCTATGCATCAACATTCCTGTGTCTCTTGGGTAGATTCCTAGCAGTGCTATTGCTGGGTCATAGGGTAGCTCTATTTTCATTTTTTTAAGGAACCTCCACACCGTTTTCCAGAGTGGCTACACCAGTTTGCATTCCCACCAACAGTGTAGGAGGGTGCCTGCTTCTCCACATCCCCGCCAGCATCTATAGTTTCCTGATTTATTCATTTTAGCCACTCGAACCGGTGTAAGGTGTTATCTCAGTGTGGTTTTGATTTATATTTCCCTGATGATGAGTGACTTTGAGCATCGTTTCATGTGTCTGTTGGCCATCTGAATGTCCTCTTTGGAGAAGTGTCTATTCATATCTTCCGCCCATTTCTTCACTGGATTATTTGTTTTTCGGGTGGAAGATAGGGTTTTAAATTAAGACACTGTCAGCGAACTTCTCTGGGAAGAGGAGAAGAGACAGGCTCGCCTTATGAACGAATTGTGAAGAATTTTGAAAAGTAGTTTGAGTTTTTCCTTCCTAAACTGTATTCTGTGACCTTGTCTTCTCATGAATGGAGATATCAAGGTTAACATCACCGATGATGTCATGTGGGTGTCATGTACTTGTCACATGATGTGATCAGAGGCTATTTTGGGATTTAGTACCAATCCCATGCCCAGGCTCAGTTTTGACCTTCTATTTTACCATTTATTCGGACAGTGATTTATCAGTGGGGATCTGATTATGAATGCAGAAAAACTCTGGCATAACTATAATTGATAAACTACATTGACAAAAGTTTCAAATGTGATTATTTCAGGAGACACATTTCTAACATAGCCATCCTTTGATAGGAAACTTCTTTGAGAAAATCCTGTGATCACTTTTAGATACATGACAGTTGTAACGGAGGGTACGAAGAGTGATGGAATGTGTGATTTAGATGTGAGAAGAAACTACACCCAAGAATACACTATGCTTCCCGTTTGCCTTTGCAGAAGCACAACAAAGGAAGCACATCTCTTTTTCTGACTGGTGTCTCCCCAACAGCATTCACCACTATTAAATACTTCTTAAGTGGTTTTCTAGACTAGTCGGATTCTTTCATTGGGAATCTGTCTTTCGGGATGTGGTGAACAGACACTGCAAAGCTTCGTCTGGAAATATGTGGTGTGACCATGTCTTAATGTGTCTTATTTTCTTAGGTCGCACAAGGAAATCGATTGAATTATTTCACAGTCACACCACACACATCAAGAAAGCCCTTGTTGTTAATACTCTTTGTGGAATTCTTCACTCCAGCTGGACAGCTTTGTTCATTAGCTCCCAAACACACTGCACTCATTTCTAGTTTAGTTCCCAATCTTTGAAACTTTTCCCTGTGGTTTCTCCAGCTTAACACATTGCCTCTTTTTGGAATTCCAATAGAATCTATTTTCTATATGCCTGACACTTAAAATATATGGCCTAATATTTCTTTCTTTCTTTATACTTTTGGCCTCTGCAAATAGCTTTACGATAAAGAAAATAATGGATTAATGTTAAGTTGGACTGGCTTTCCCTAACTCATTTTTGAGACCCGAAATTCTGGGGCCTTTTCAGGCTGGGTAAGCATCTGCTCTAAAATTCTATGTTCTTTTCTTTACCATTATTAAAGTTTGATGACTGTTTCCTCATGGGTCAGAGACCGTGTTATCACCAAATCCAGAGGCCAACTCCACATTTTCTCCTCATTTTGCGATCGGATAATCCTCCCTGATAACAAATTGTTCTTTTGCTTGGTTCCTTTCACCTCCTTTCTATGAACTATTATGGAAATTCAGTGAGCCCAGAGCTTTTCATTTAAAGTATTATAATGTCTGACTGTCTGGAATGGTCTTATCATAAAGGAATGGGAATCAAAAGAGTCAAGTTCTGACAACTGATGACTTCTAAGAAACCAGCTCGAGGTTATTATGGGACTCCCATTCAATTTAGTCATTGTCACAGATTTAATAACAGTCATGGTGAGAAAAAAAGAGGTCGATTTACTGGCAAAGGATTATTGTAGTGTCGACAGTTTTCAGATATATGAGTTAGTTTATGTATGACGGGTTGTTAAATTATTTCCCTCTCTGGGCTTTAAAAATATAAGATTGTGGAGTACTTTTATGAAAAAAGTGTTATCCATCACTCCTTAGCCGTTCTTAAACACCAAGATACTGTTTCTCCCATTTGGGATAAAATTTTACACTGGAAGAGGAAAGAGTTCATATTTTATTTTCCTAATTTTGAATGACCATAAAGTATTTGTGAGGACCCCCTTATATTTTTCTGTCCTATCTCTACTTCTCTTCCTAGCCCTGCGAATCCAGACGTATGTCTTTGAGTTTTATAGAATAGTCAGTTTTCCAGGTAGTATGATTTGAAAGATCTTGGAAAAATCCATCCTTATCTTAGAACATGTCTTTCCATGAGATGTCCTGATGTCCCAGATTCTCACGGTACTGGGACTCAAACGTTATGCCCCTCTTAAGAGTCTTTGCTATTTCCTTTGTCTGTGCTCAGCACCCTACCCATGCCAGGCTCCCCCTCTGTTTTCTTTTAAAGTAAGCATTTGTGTTTTTTTAAATGTTTATTTATTTATTTTTGAGAAAGAGAGGGAAAGAGAGAACCCCAAGCAGGTCTCCTCATTGTCAATGTAGAATCCCACATGGGGCTCAAACTCACAAACCTTGAGATCGTGACCTGAGCTGAAAACAAGAGTCGGATGCTTACCAGGCTGAGCCACCCAGGCACACCTAGGTTGCCCCTCTTTTTGGACTTGGCTAGCACCATGTCCCAGGACATGAGTTCTGGCCTCTCATTCACCAAAGGGCCAGAGATGGAGGGAGTTAGCACCCATTACAGGGAATACTTCAAGATGCATTGTTTTAATGCTTCGTATAGCTTACATATGAGCGAACATGTTGTCTGGGCAAATTTCAGTGTCTCTTTGTGGCACACTTTGGAGCTGCCTCGGTGTGATGGGGACGCACCTTGTATTCATTGCTTTGGCTTCTTCTTTGCTTCATTTCCTTCTCTTTTTTTTTTCATTCTCATGACCCCAGAGCATGTACCTCCCAAATAAATTCATGATCCCTTAATCTGTATCTCAGGCTCGGCTTTCTAGAAGACCCAGGTTGAAGCACTTGATTTTAGAGTATTTGAGTTAAGTCCTTTCTTTCCTTGCATATCTGTTTTGAAAGCAGATACACTTGGAAAGGAAATTATATTTAAAAGTTATCCTCTATTTGGGGGAATGTCAGGCCAGGACAAAGATGCTGGTTTACAGGAGGGCAAAACAACAATGAAAAAAGATGCAGTTAACAACAACAACGACAAAAAGATGGAAGAGAACACTAACGTGAAACCTCACCTATTTGTCTCAGTCAACTACAAGCCCACGGTGATAAACATCATTCCATTTCCTAATATTTTTTTCAGCTGCATTTTAGACACGATCTCTTTTTTTTCCTTAGAAAATGCTCTTTGTATAGTACATATACTCAGGATTCTGTTCTTCTTCTTGACAATGAAGATACAAGGAGAAAATCCCCCAGATCCTTATAATTTTATTCTGAATGTTGATTAAAACTTTGAAAACTTTATTAACTTTATTTTTTTTTAATTAAAGATACGATGTATAATCTACTCGGTTGTTAGACAGTGCCATCCAAAATCTTCCTTTCTCTATTGTATTTGTATCACTGAATCACTTAACCAACCAACTGAATCAGTAATCCCGTCAGACATAAACAGTGTGCTGAGTCAGGGGCAGAAGTGTCCTGAGAATAGAATACAAAGAGCCATACAAACAGAAGATGTCATATTTCTATTCATCAACGGAGGGGCATTCACTTCTAACATCTTTTAAAAAGGACGGAAAGAAACAGTGTGGGGGAAGGCCAACATACAGTTTTGCCTCACTAAGTACGTACGTATACGTACACTATAGGAATGTGGTATGTATACATATACGTGTATGTGTCTTTTGTACGTTATTTCATAACCATGTTTTATACATGGATCAAATCACAGCATAAATGTAGAAAAATGTCGATATCCACTTCTGAGAATGATAATCTACTGTTTTACCAGAGTAATTAGAATTCTCTTTTTTACTTCAGGTGTTTATAGCTGCCATTGTGTTGAGTACCTACCCTGTGCCAGGCATTACCAAGGTTAATAATTAACAATTTGTTTTTCTCTTTCTTTAAGGACATAGCTAGATCTCTACCATGTAAGCTACTTATTATGGGCCTCAGTTTACAGATGGAGACCCTGAAGTTCAGTGTTGAGTGACATAATCATAATCACAAAGCTAGTGATTAGAAGGTACATCCAGGATTCAAATCAAGTTCCATTTGACTCCAAAACTTACCCTTTTCCCATTAATCTATGCTGCTCCCTTCCAACATAGATAGAATTTTAGGGATTTGACTATGAAATATTCTTCCAATTTCTGATTATATTCGTAGACTGATAAATTCTCCTCTGATTTACAGTTGGATTTTCTTTCTCTCTTTTGAGAGAGAGAAAGAGAGTGCAAGTGAGAGAGGGGCAGCAAGACAGAGAGAGAGAGTGGGAGAGAGAATTCCACGAGGGACAGAAATAGAGAGAAGTGGGGCTTACCTGAAGCGGGGCTCACCCAAAGCGGGGCACAAGCTCACCAGAAGCGGGGCTCGAGCTCCCTAACTGTGAGATCATGACCTGAGCCGAAGTCAGACACTTAACCGACTGAGCCAGCAAGGTGCCCCTACAGTTGGATTTTCTAAGTGGATCATGGAGTGTGGTTCAAATGCTAAAGTCAGATATATATGATATCTTTGGATATATACTGAAATCATTGGATTTGGTAGACACAAGTAGAAGTTGGGATGTCAAAGAAGATGTCCTAACTCATCAGAATACAGATGAATGGCCATGTTGTGATAATGTTATGTTTAGTTTTAAAGTAACAAAAAATGCAGTTGGCTCTAAAAATGGAAAATTTAGCTCAGAGATGAGGCAAACACAACACACATGACTGTTTAGGTTGGTCACATTTGATCTTTTTAAATAGTTGACCCAGCTGGTGTGCAACTTACCTCAGCATTTAGCAGTTAGCTATTAGGCAGTGGGTCATGCTCCTTGTCAAACTGCGTCTCTTTCAAAGCTTATATTGTTCCCAATGACTTCATTCTCCATGCCAGCTGACAGGGATAATACTTTTACTCAATTCTGTAATTTTTAATCTGAGCATCTTGTAAATGGAGCTTTGACTCAAGAAAGCAGAATTGGGTTGCTTTTCTTTTTATCTTTAATTTTATGAGTACAGTGGATATTTAAAAACTAGCACCAGAAATACTCAATTTCCAATCACTTAGCAAACACAACAAATCTAATGTTATTTTGTTTGATTTTGTTTCTATTGCTTTAATGCGTCTTCCAGAAATTCTGCCGGTCACATGAAGTAGGTTGAATGAAAGAATAAGAAAACAAAAAGATTGTGAAATATTCGAACGAGAGGTGAAATCCAATATAGTTTTAAAGGGACATTTAAAAAGTCTAGGACTATTTTTTAGGTAAAAAGTAAAAAAGAAAACAAAACAGGACAATGACAAAAAAGAACAAATAAACCATCAATACACCACTTCCCAGTAGTACAAGAGATTTAGCATTGTCTTTAATAGTATGCAGACTAAAACTCCCATATTTAATCAGACAGCCAAAAATGGCCACTATGTTATGGGGCTACATTACCAGAAATAAGGTGCCCACAATGTGGGGGACTGAGAGCCCCATTCTATCCTGTCTTTGCCACATCATGTGAAATGGCACTTCGGTTTGACCTTACATTTAGGGGACATGGCAAGGCTTATAAGGGTCTTGATGAGGACAGGTAAAATGTGCTTGAAGGATCCGGGATGTTTAGCTTGAAGAAGAGAAATCCTTTCAGGAAGACTTGATAGTTGCTTTCAGCTAGATGAGAATCTGTCACGGGAAAGAGAGAGTAGATTTATTCCAGGTGATTCTAATTACAGGAAGGCAAAACCCAGCTTCACATAAAAAAGCATTTATAGAGCTTAAGAAACAGTGTCTAATAATCTTTTTAAAATTTCTTTAATGTTTATTTATTTTTGAGAAAGGGAGAGACAGAGCGTGAGTGGGGGAGAGGCAGAAAGGGAGGGAGACACAGAAACCAGACTCTGAACCGTCAGCACAGAGGCCAACACGGGGTTCAGATCCATGAACCGGGAGATCATGACCCGAGCCAAAATCGGATGTTTAACCTATTAAGTCACCCAGGCGCCCCATATCTTTTTGAATGAAGGAAGGACTGCAATTGAAAAATGGACGGATGGTCTCACTGAAGCGGAATGCCTTAGAAGAGAGTGAAGACTCTGTACTGAAATTTCAAAGGCCGCTTGATGAACTGTTCCAGAGGATAATTTTAGGGAAGTTGAGAGTTGGGTAGTAGGATATTTTAATACCTGTAAGATTGTTACTAATTCTGGAACTGAAATTTAATAAAATTTGTCACTCTTCTGAATGAAAATCTTATTATGTTTTCTTTCATTTTCTCTAAAGTACAATCCAGGGGGCTCCTGGGTGGCTCAGTTGGTTAAGCAGCCGACTGCGGCTCAGGTCATGATCTCATGGTCTGTGAGTTCCGGTCTGTGTCGGGCTCTGTGCTGACAGCTCAGAGCCTGGAGCCTGCTTCTTCAGATTCTGTATCTCCCTCTCTCTCTGCCCTTCCCTTGCTTATACTCTATCTCTATGTCTCTCAAAAAGAAATAAACGTTAAAAAAGTTTTTTAAAGCACAATCCATACTTTCTCTGATGAAGATAGGGATTATTTTAATAACATGTGTTTTTTAAACAAATTCTTTTACTGTATTATTTCATTTAATTTTAATGAACTAGATTATGGGATGGGCAGAGAACCTATGATTCTAATTTTTCTTGAGGAAAGAGGTCAGGAAAGATTGTTAACTAGCTCAAGATCATGTAGCGAATTAATGACCGAGTTCAACGATCTTGCCATAAGATCATGGAACTCTCCCTAAGAAATTTTTTAAGAAGTCAGAATTTGAGCCTTCATGGTTGTGCGACTGATTCATATTAAAATAACACATTCAAAATGAAAGCTATATTTGAGACAAAAAAATATTAAAACAGGTTGGAGAGATCGCAATGGTTCTTGACCAGGTCAATTTTCTTCCCGGGAACATTAGGCAATGTCTGGAGATGTTTTTGATGATGACGACTCAGAAGTAGGGGGAGGGGTAAGAGTGGGTACGACGGGCATTTAGGAGATTAAAGGCAAGACTAATCATCCTAGAATGCACAGTCTCCCATAAGAGAATTATCCAGTGTGAAAGTTGAGACACCTTTGGATGTTTTGCATTCATTCGAAACCAGAACTTGGATTCCTGTGACCAGTGAGGGGAGATGTATAGAATGTACAATACCTTTAAGCTCTTATTTTCTAAGGACTTTTCATTTCCTCAGAATAAAGTTATATTTGCCAAATTGCTGGCTTTGTCTGCCAAGGATTATACATTGTGGAAGAGGCCCTGCCTTTCAGGCTAAGCATTGTAAATCTTTTCTGCCTCTACCGGTAGTCCACCCTTGGCCTCTTTCCTATACCTTTGGCTTCTTCTATCAATTTTCTCTCACATTAAAACAAAAACAACCCTCTTTTTTCTTTATAGATTGATTAATCTTTTCCCTTTCTTTCTCACTTTGACATCTTTGAAGAGTAATCTGCAATTATTTGCATACTTTTCATGCACTCATATTTCTTCCTAAGATTTGTCTTTTGGCATCCCTTATATCTGTGCTAGGTACCGCAATCCAGCCGGCCACTCAAGCCACAAACTCCAGTCATTCTAGAATTCTTTTTTTCTCGCTGCCCACCCTATCCCACCAGTCACCAAGTCTTTTGTATTTTACTTTGTGAATATCTCACATATTCATTTCTTCTTCTCCATACCCACTGCTACCACCTTGGTTTAGATGTGTTGGAATCACCGACATACACTGGTGTTAAAGTAACCTTTTCAAACCAAGAAAAAGAATTCTGTTATTTCTCGTTTAAAACTTCTCAATGACCCCAATTTAGGTGCCTAAGAATCCAAAGTAATGAATATGGTCGTTTGTTACCTACTTGCCCCCAGCCTCCTCTCCATCACAGTCCCCACCCACCCCCAGACAAACTAGACAAGTTGTGTTACTCATTGTATCTTCTCACAAGTTGTCCTTTTTGTTTAGAATGCCTTAGTCAATTACAACTTAATTTGTCCTTTTCTTAAAAATTAAGTTTATTTTGGGGCCTGGGTGACCCCTCATTGGGCTCTGCACTGGACGTGAAGCCTACTTGAAAATTAATTTTATTTTAATTAATATGTATAATAAATAATAATACTATGTCTAATAAATATTTTAATTAATTTATGTATGATAAATATATGTAGGTTTTTAAAAATCCAATAGTACTAAAAGATTTATAACAACAAATAGCATAACAAATTAAAAAAAAACAAAAACGAAACAAACAAAACCTAACTAACAAAAAACAAACAGCGGATCTTTGCACCAAAGCTTCCTGCCTCTCCACCTCCTAGAAGCAACTGCTTTCGTCTATTTTGAGTGTCTCTTCTGTATTTACCTCTCTCATGCTAAAATAACTTGTTTGTAATGCTATTTCTTGGCTTGCCAACTTTAGAGTTTCCCCACTGCATTTCTCCTCTCCTGTAATTTCAGTGTAGTTACCATAGGGATGCTGCTCAAAACACTGAAGAACCAGCACAGCAAAGCTATCGATGTGTCACAATGGTCTCCCCACATGGTATGTGTGGGCTAATTACTGGCCCTGATTTTATGACAGTTTCTGATATAATTAATTTCAGTGATCAGTGTTTACATTAGTATTACCATATAAATACTGTCTGCTGCAGAAACAAATAATGTCAATGATTACGTCACCTTGCTTACACAATTTTTGTTTTCTGGAAGTTACCAGTTGAGGTTTAGAGCAATCATTTCTTCCTCATTGAAAACTCACCATAGGCCTCACCTACTCTATTGAGTCCTTGCAGCTAGGTAGAAAGGACTCTCCATCCTGTGTCACTCCTGCGTTACTTCTGTCATTGTCCTTACTACATGCCTGACACCTTAAAGATGTGTGTGTCTCTCTTCCTCGCCAGAATGAGAGCTCCTTCAGGCTAATGATAATATCTGTTATCTTTGAACCTTCGGTGTCTTGTGCCAGTGCCAAACACATAGTACTTAATAAATATTTGTTGAATTATGGATGGAAAAAGAATGTCTTTTCTCTTTGAAGCTGCCTTCAGTATTGAGCAAAATGGTTTTGTGAGCATTTCTCTGAGTCACTTTGTGTGGATCACAAACTGAAATGCCTGTCAAGATATAGACAAAATAAATGAATGCGGCCAAGTCTGATGGGGTCCGTGGCATTAAAGCGTCACCTGCCGCTTAGCTCCGGCTAGTTGCTGCCAGGAAGGTGTTTCCGACCTGTGTTGCCAGACCTTCTGCCTTTTCAGTGGAAGTAGAAAAATCCAGGTTTTATATGAACTGCCATGATTCAGTTTTTTAAAACTATGCAGATCGAGAAAATGGTTCTTGGGACTGGATTTGGTTCACGGCCACCAGCTTGTGACTGTGACCTGAAGATTGCGGGTGGGCAGTAGAATAGCACGTGCTACCCCAGTGCCTCGCGCTTGGTGTTTGGTTCGCCTGAGCATGGATCCTCCCCGGGGGGTCCTCTCCAGGGCTGTCCCCAGCGGTGGCAACCCTTCACCAGCTGACACCAGCTTGTGGAGTGAGTCGGAGCAGAAGAGAGTCTGGGCACAGGCTCCAGCTTGCCAGAATGTTTGAAGGTGCTGGGCAGGGTTTCAATGCAATCAGGGCTTCCTCCGTTAGGTGGAAGTGGAGAATGATGGGTTAAGTAATAAGTGGTAGGAGAAAGGAGGGCAAGTAGACTAAAAATTGTATACTGGGTGCCAAGCCATGTGCCTTTTCATATGTTATTTACTTT
>PITB01037501.1:0-10728 GCA_004024585.1 Paradoxurus hermaphroditus | reverse complement strand
GGTGACTGATCTGATCGAGAGACTAGGACTGACCCAGATCACAGGAGGTAGGAAGAGTCCAGAGGATAAGGCTGGGCTCGGGCCCTTTTTACAACATGGCTCAAATCCCTCCCATCATGTTTTTGGAAATGAGAGTCTGATATTCTGGGCGAAATCATGCCCACTTGCTCTCCACATGGGTTCCTTTCACTATCCAGCCGCCACATGTGCACTGGCACACACATACTGAGGGTGTGTGTGTTCAATAAAAGCAGACACTGGGGAAGTGAGAAGAGAGAAGAAGGAACAGGATCAAGAGAGCTCTGCCATGGGGCAGCAGCATCCATTTTCTGAGCTGCATGCTCAAAGGCCCAAACATGGGCAAGGAATTCCTGAAATTGGTAGCTTTCTGCTGGGCCCCGGGCCACCCTTGGCCCAGACTCCAGAAGAAAGGACTAGGGCACCTGGAATTATGATGAGTCAAGTCCCATTGGTTAGACAATAGCTACAGAAGAAAAGCCTTCAGCATTCTCCTAGACAGTGTTGTGTTTCTCCAGAGTTCCATAGAAGCATCATGGGTCCATTGTCCTTGGCTCCCAATCAATGAGTCACTGTGTTCCGATTCCCTAGAGAAAGGCTTTTGCTTGCTGGAAGCCTTGGAGAGCTTAGAGACGCTTGGAGTCTTGGGTTGGCGAAGACTTGGGATAGAGAAGCACATGTCACAGCACTGTACACTGAATCTAGAGTCCAACAGAATCCCAGTCTTAGTTGGACCCCCAGGGTCTTCAATTGGAAATAGGGGGGTCATTGTCCTGGATGACATAGGATGCCTCAGGAGGAAAGCATATACACTGTGGATGGACAGAGAAAGGGGAATGGCAGAAGCCTGAGATCCCTTGCAGAGCCCTGTAGCCTCTAGGTCCTGAGCTTTACCCTGGGACCTGAAAGGGCCACTGCCTTCGTGGCAGCCACATGAATGTGCTAATTTTGTGTGCAGATTTCATGCCTGTGGCTCCAGGGCTAGTTCAGGACACCAGGCAACAGGCAGCCTCCTGTGTCAGCGGTGCCCACCGAGTTTTGCTGGGGGAACTGGACCAGGGAAAGGTCAGGCAGAGTCATTCTGCATTTCCCCTGCCTCACATTCAACAGGAATATCCCATACTCCCAGTTATCTCCACAGAGTAAGCTGGTCAAACTCGAGATGGAGTGGCCCAAGGTGCTTCCATTTATTCATTCAGGAACTGCTCCAAGCACTCACCTCATGCTTGGCCATCTGGTGGGCCCATGTGCAAGGCTTACAATGACAAAGTGGTCCCTGCCTGCCAAGTCTTCACAGTGTGGAGGGGAGAGGAACACACGGATGAAGGACGAGACATGTGAAAACTAGGGCAAGCGCTGTCATCAGGAAAAGAATGAGTGTGCTGGAAGGACAGGCCAGGGAGTCATCGGAGGGTATGAGAGGCCTCCCTGACGTGACATTTGCTGGGGCCAGAAAGACAAGAACGAACTACTCTGCACATGACTGCAGGGTGTCAGGGGGAAGATGTTGTTGGTGAAGAGAATACGAGACACTGAACGGATTTGGTGCCCAGAGCCGGTGTAGCATTCACGAAGTTCCATTCAGCATGGAATTTGTAAAATCAGGCCTAGGTGCATCAAGTTGAATGAAATAGTTTCTTAGCCATCGAGGCTCATCTCAGGGTCCATGCAAATTCAGTCTTTCAAAGTTCTGTCTCCAGGGTGGAGATGTCCAATGTGGATCAGTCCTTGGGACTGTCGGAATGGTTGAGCCAAAGGAGCCCTGGCCTCTGGTTGCAGGACCACATGGACATCCAGAGGTTTAGGGCATTGGCGGTGGTCTACTGGAGACCGATCTGTTTGGAGGCTGGGCCAGACATATTAGAGGGGAGTTGGCCTCCTTGTTGGGCCTCGGGGATAGGAGACAGCCATCTCTATGCCATATTACCCTCATTCCCACTGTCGAAATAGTGAGAACACTTTGCTCATGGCTATAGCCATGCCCTCTCCCTTACTGGGTTTCTCACGCTGCATTCATTTATGCTTAGGAACCATGCAGCCATCACCCACTAAGCTGACACTCCTTGGTAGGCCTCAGACTCCGAATCTGCTCCAGCGCTCAGTGAGAGATATCAGGCTCTGCTCCACCAAAGGAATGAAGGCCTTGTGTCCCTTGGTTCTTGCTTGGTGCTGGGGCTGCTGTGCTATGTAAGGCAAAGGGGAGCCGGCTCGCCTCACTGACCTGGAAGATTCACTTGCCTTCCTTCTGAGAAGCAGAAGTTAGCACATGGGCAATAGGTAAAGGGGAGTGGGGTAGGCCTGGAAGAGCCCTTTCCAGGTATTAGGAAAGTTAGTCCTTGTGGCAGATTCCTGAGCAAGAGCCAGCAGAAGCCAATAGCTACAGCTCAAACACTGCTGTCTCATCCAGTGCCTGAAGAAGCAGGAGGGGCAGACCAAAGCCAGAATTCACTCTGTCCTAATGAAAATATGCAGGATTCTAGCTGACAGGGCTCCCAGGTGTAGTTGCTCAGGGGCTCCCTTGGCCTAAGCCCACAGTCGTTTGTTTATCCCGGTACAACCCGGTTCAGAGGAGACTTCCCTGGGTACTTCATTCTCAACATTCTCCAAATCTCACGTGTGATGAGCCCTGGCACGATGTGTCCCCCACTTAGCCCTTTTTGTGAAGACAGTTCTCAACGGAGTTGATTCAGAGCCACTTTCTTAGAGCAATATCCTCTTGTTTCAGCTTGGGAGTTTGGTGGTGTCCTTGGGATAGTGATATAGGTATTCCTTTGGATCCTTCTCCCTTTCATGGGAGAATTATGAGGCTGTCCCCAAACCTAGGGCGTGGAAATCTGCCAAGGGAGATGGCTTGATGAGAGTTGAAGCCAGTGGTTAGGGAGGATCCGGCCTCCTGTGTGAGACAAGAGGAAGAGATGTTGGAGATCTCTCCTTTCTCGATTCGACTGGTGCCCATTTGAATGGAGAACTTTGCCTCACCTGGTAGTCACTCCTCTCCCAATGTGGTGTTTTTCCTTTGCTCGATTCACACAGAAGACCACGTGGCCATCTCCTACACAACCATGTTCCAAGGATTGGAAGTGAGTTTCCAGTCAGTTCCTGAGCCAGTGCGGGGCTCTCAGAGTCTGGATGCTGCAGAGGAGACCGCACCCTTGTGTCCCTGAGCTCTTGTTCCTCAGCAGGCTATTCTAACGACAGTAAATAATTGCTCTTCTTTTGAAGCAAGGGGATTTCCTGGAATCCTTTCAGAGCCAGTGTCTCAGAGCCCTCTCCTTTCCTATGAAGCGGGGAGTCCGGTACCATTTTGGTGAGTGTGCAATAGGGTGTCCACAGGGGGACTGGGAATGGGCTTGCAGACTTTCTGGACATCACCAAGCCTAGAGCACATGCAGGTGCCGCTGGAAAATGCTTGTGCAGGCTAAGCCACACGTCCACACGTTTCAGGAAAGGAGCCGTCCTCCTGCCTGGATCGAGAGGTAAGTAAGAGAGGTATCTCCTGTGCAGATGGATGCTATTCCCTTAGGAGATGCAGACCTTGGGCGCTGCTTGTCCTCATGTACATCCCTTTGCTGCTTTTCTAGCTAGGTCTCAGTTCATGTTCCAGACCCTGGGGTGGGTACGTACACAGCCATGGCCGTAGGAATGGTGCCAGGTTCCCAGTCAGTCCTGAAGGAAATTGAATGCTCTCTGGCTCTAATTTCCAAGAAGAAACCTGGCCCTTCTGGCCCTAAGCACACGGTGTTGCTTACCTGGCTAGAGGATGCACAAACATAGGTCTCCAGTTGTCCCCCAGCCTTCAGCCCCACTAAAGGAGATCCCTTCATTTTGGAGGACAGCAGGTGTTCACGTGGGCAGGATACTCAGGGTTGTGGCCAGCACAGAAAGTACCTTTGGATGGGATCCTGCACCAAGTCCCACTTTCAAGCCCTTGCCCATGGGGTGGGAGAACACCCCTGCTACAGCTGTTTCACTGCTGCCCCCATGTACTGAAGGCAAGCGCATGACACATACCAGGAGCCAGGACTTTCCAGCTGACCCTGAGGAAAGAATCTGGGTAGGCTCCTTGCTGACAGTACTTTCTGGTGGAATAATAGATGGCAGGATTTTCCAAAGCTCACACGTGTTCCTCCATCCTCAGTCAGTGTGGGAGCTGGGGAAGACCATGCTAGCCTTGTCACTCTCGGCATTAACTCATTCTTATCCCTGGTTCAGAACTCTGGCCCTCATCTACACATTTTCACCCCATTTGCTCTACGTTCACTATGAGCCATCCCTGGAGTCCACTCCATGTGTTTCTCCAACAGTCATACCCTGGACTCTCCACTGGAGAACCTAATCCATTCTTTGTGACCCTGGAATAAATGGCCCAAAGGGCCCCTGGCACTTCAGCAGGATAGATTTCGCTGTATGCTTGTTCATCTCTGCAGGAGTCTCCCAGAACTCAGATTTCTGGCCTAGTAGGCACGCGTTGTTGTTTTGCTTTGGCCATAGAAGAACCTCACAGCTTGGCAGGTGTCAGGCACCTTTAGAAGACAAGACATACTGTAAGATAGGAAGTAATTGCAGTCTGTGAATGATTCTCAGGGCAAGGTCTCTTTATTGTAAACCAGTGCAACCTTAAAGATTTGTGAAGGGGCAAGACTACCAAGCTCTAGTACATCCCTCTGCATTTCTGGCAGACACGTAGCACACTGGCCAGCACCTTGACTCAGTACATGCTTATAAAAGGTTCTTCCTGGCTTTCTTTGATACATTGCTATCATGTAGATCCATTACACGTGAGGTTGCATGTGTGAGAGCACGTGAAAACTCCAAAAGTGGGCTGGAAGGAATGAATTCTCAAGGGGGCCAATACCAGGTGGTGCCCCAATGGGTTCCACCTTATCTGCCATTTCCTGCCTCCTACCAATACGCTGGGGGTGGTTGTGTATCTATTCGGTCCATCCAGAACAGTCACTGCTGAGCATACTGGAGGACGATAGCAGTGCACACTTCAAAGCATTGAGGGCCACACTGAGAGCACGGAATGAATTTGCAGGATCGCTGAGATTTCTGAGTCACTTCTCTGATGCACCGGGCTGTTTGCGTGTAGCCACCTGACCCAGAAACCTCCTTGTGGTGGTCAGGTGCACCCAACCCCGATGTGGTCTCGCTGTCACCTCGGGGCCACAGATGCAAGGTCAATCCAAGTCTGAGGAAGCGCAAGTCCTGCCACTAGCAGAGGCTGGGCTGCTTTGCTTGGGGCCTGCCACATCCAACATGCACACGTCTGTGAGAAAATCTAACCCTGGGCACGGGTATAGTGAGGGACAGCTCCATGCTTCCTAAGTCTAAACGGGGCCAGAGTTAGACCTCGAGACATGGGAAGGCAGTGGCCATAAGGACGGCCAAACTACAATACTTCCAATGGGAATGGGACCAATCCGGAAAGGGGATGTGTCATTGCATGTCCCCTCAGCCAAGAAAGGAGGTCAGTTACCTTCCCAGCTGTCCGGCCCAGGCTAAGTGCCAATGTCTAACCTGGGCCCTTCCAAAGCCCTAGGCTCTGAATGCCTACATGCGGTGGACAAAAACTTACCGGTGTGCCTGTCACCAAACATATCCCACAGTCCGGATGTTGGGACTAGGATCCCCAACTGAACACCGAGGATATTCTTCTCAGAGACTATATGGGATGGACCCCAGAGAGGAACTCGTTTGAAAATAGGGTGAAAATAGTTTCACCGAGGGCCAGATTGCTTCAGTAGGAATCAGACTGACATGACACCAGTGCCATCTCCTAGTACACTGACCCTCTCAGGAATAAGGAACACCTCTGGGCTTTGGTGAAAGGAGCCCTTAACAGGCTACACGGGGTCCCTGGGATCACATTGCCTTCAATGTGCCTTGAGAGAGATAGGGAAAGTCCTGCCTTTGGGTCTGTTTCTGGCACTTTCGTATTAGAGGACAGGAGCACCAGTGATTCAGCCCTGGTTTTTGGGGTTCCTGGCCAAAGGTCAAGTGGTTAGAACCCGACCAGGTGCAATCATCACTTCAGAGACCCTTTGAACACTCTCCAGTGTTCAAATGCATGAGCCTTCGAATCTGCAGTCTGAAGGCTCCTCTCTCCGCTTGGGGAGACAGGCCAGCTGGCTACCCATTCCTGCAATGATCCGAGCTGACTAAGCACCAAGCCCCCAGGGACAGAGGGGCCTGCTATCCTCTGGGATACCAGACACTGAGAGCTGTCAATTGGTGCAGGAAGTGACTGTGGACTCCACACCAATGCTTGGACCCGGGCTGTGTACCTGACACAGACCCCTGGATCCTGGAATGTTCTAGTTTCCAAAGAGTATGTTCCTCTGAGGCTTGTGCTCTGGATGACTCCCAAGTCGACCCTAGTCTGAGGAGAGAGCAATCAAATGCAAAGAGGCACCGTGGGGACCAAGGTTCATCATTACAGAAGAGAATGGGCTCCAGTTAGAATTCAGTGCCTGTGGGGAACCGCAGGCCTTGAGAGATGTTGAGAGCCAGAGGCCTTGAGCCATGTTGGGCGCCAAGGGTTTGAGTGCAGTCTTTGTCCTAGAGTCAGGACCGCAGCCAGGTCATGTGGGGAGGTTCAGAATGCTTTTGTAAAGTTTGATATAGCAAAATACATTTTGCCTGGATAACTGTCACGAGTGCTTCTGGATAAGGTCATGCTGAGAACTTGTGGTAGGAGACATGCCTTGCATGTACACCACCCTCAGATTGTGCATAAATACCCGAGTGAAAATAAACACGGGGCTGGTGACGCTTCGGAGCGCCAGCCCTCCCTTACTACTGTGCCTTGTGTATCAGTTCATCCTCACCCTCCTATCAGGAACCGTTCAATTCTGTGATGGCTGGACCGCCACAAGTGCCTACTCCTAGCTCCCGGCAAGCTGCCTGGCAGGTGAGAACACCTGAGGGCTGTCGTCAAAGGCAACCTCCATTGCCTACACCTGGGCCAGAGTCTGCCCTGAGAGGAGACCAGCTCTTTCTCTCAGGGTATGCGGCTGGTGCAGGGTTTCACCTGAGTGAGAGTTGGTCTGGGCTCCAGAGAAGACCCAGAGTCAGTCTCTTGGAAACAGCCTCTTATTGGGACTGTCCGAAGTCTATACTTCCTCCAGGCTTTTTATACATTTTTTCTAAGCACGCCAAGTATACACCTTGTAAAGTTTGACAGGATGAAATCCTTCCAGTTTCTCAAAGTTCCTAGTAAAAAACCAATGAAAATATTCTAGGCATTCCATAAAACTTCAAAGAATGATTTGTGTTTTAGATTACATAGAATGTTCCAACGATCAGTATAGGAGGGTGAAAAAACAGTTCACATGCCGTCAGAACAAAACTGATGGCCATTTTTGGAAAATATCATGGTTTAAAAGGATAAGCACAAAGTAGATGGATATTCATGAGGGCTCTGGCTACAGTCCAAAGATTACATGGAAAACATGTTTTTCTCTAAAGTTGCTCCCCAAGATTATCTATTATCCACTGCCCATTCATAATGTCTTACCCAAAACCTGCCACAACGACCACATTCCTGACAGTCAGGCAGCATTCTTCAAACGTCAATTCAAAAGGGAATGTACTTGGAAGGTATAGGAGCATCTATCTGAATGGATGTGATTTTATTTCCATGACAGTCCGCACTAAGAAATCCTTATATGCAAAATATATGTAAGAGACCGCAACCCAAAATTGACTTGGGGAAGAAAGACGTACAAGGCCCATCTTCGCCTTGCAGCTCTGCAAACAAGGACTTCTCTTCCAGGTTCTTTTTACTCCACCTGGGGCTACAAGGGCTTGAATCTCAGTTCTTCAGCTCGCAGCCCTGCAATCAAGGTATTATGTCCAAGGCCATAAATGCTTCCCCCTGGGTTCCAGGGGCTTGGGCCTCAGGCCTTCACGAAACGGTCTCCTGCACACCTGAGAGTGCCATTCTGCAGGAGGTCTGTATTCTTCCTCCTGAAACAGAGGGAAAAGTGTCCTGCCCATCAGTTAATAGATGCGCCATTGATGGAGAGGCAAACGGTCCCTGCTCCCAGCTGGTTCTCAAGTGTTTGGAACCTGCACCTGATGCAGTCGTTCTCTCCAGAAACCTTTTGGTGTCGACCAGGGCCTGAGGCATAGTGTGCCTAGGGTAACCATCTGTGAGATGGAAGGAAAGAAGGTCTAGCCTTCCCTGCGCTTACCAGGGCTGGCCAAGCAAAAATTCTTCCATTGGGACTTGAGAAAGGGACGAGAAGCCTCTGGCACTGAGTGCATTTCTTACCCTGACCTACAGTGCACAGTCACCAGCGGTTTTTGGGGAACGGTTTTCACACTTAGGTGTTTGGAATCAGGCTCTGAGGAAGTATTCCTTGAACCGGCAATGCACTGACTACTTGTGGAAGTGACTCACCTGTGTGGGAAGCATTTGATTTTCCATATGAAGCCATCTCAGGCAGCCCGGAGAAGGAGGCCTACTGGGGATCCATGAATGCCAAGCCCCACCAGGTCAGTAGCAGGGAGTTCATGGTTCTTTGGGGAGATCCGAAACGGACTGCTCGAGGCTGGCCTAGGGCTGGAGTGGGAGTTGGCCATCCATCCCTGGGCTTTCCTTATGGGAGTGAGAGCCCTACCACATTTCAGTGTGACTCAAGACCTCTGGAGGAATCGGCCATGGAGACACCATGGCTTAAAGGCTTTCATTTCTGTAGACAATAGGGGAAAACTCACAAGAACCCGACAAGCTCCGTTGCTCTTCTCCCTGCAATTGACCATGCTTCCTCCCAATTCTCTGGCTTTGCCAACACTCTACCATTTCGTCCGGCACCTCCAAGGGCCCTATGTCTTTCTCTTGTCCAACTCTTTCTCAAAGGCAAGGCCCGAAGGCCCTTTGGCCCACCCTAGGCCAGAGTCAGGATGCCTTGGCCAAGCTGCTCAGTCATTATGAGGGCACATTGCTCTTAGGTGTGGCCTTGAATTCCCCACAGTGGGGACTGACTTCCCACCAGAGCAAGTGCATGCGAACGGATACACAGAAAGGAGAAGATCTTCATGTCAGATGAGCATGGGAGAATTCTGAGAACAAAGACAGAGGCACAATCTGGCAAGCTGGCTCTTTTCTGAATGAACAAACACACGTGGGCTGGGTAAATGGCAATCATCCATGTGCTGGATGAGGGAGCACAAGGAAAACTGAGGGCCACACGCAAGCTAGCATTATCTGTCCCGAACGCCAGGAGAGATCTGTATGATATTCCTCAGGCACTCCTGGCTGCTCAGTGCCAAGGAGAGGACAGAAGACAAACGCTGTAACTGATGGAGCCTCCATCAATTGACAGAATCTTAGGAAATTACAATTAAGAACCAGGGGCCTCATCTCCAGAACCCTATAGACTCAGTTTCCTGGAGTCCCCAGATCAGCCTGTCCTCCCTAGGGATGTGAGGAACAAAGGCAAGAAGGAAATGGCAGAGAAAAGAGCATTTCCTGGGGCGTCTGAGTCCCTGAAACCTGCGATTTGAACTCAGGTCAGGAGCTCACAGTGCCTGTGTTCCAGCCCCAGAGAACAGAGAGGCTCTGTGCTGAGAGCGCAGTGTCTGGAGCCTGCTTCAGATTCTGGGTCTCCCTCACTCTCTGCCCCCCTCCTGGTGGTAATTCCCTCTGTCTTTCTAAGGCTCTGGCTCAAACTATGGCTCTCTCTCTCTCTCTCTGTCTCTCATTCGCTCTCTCTTGTATCCCACACACTCCCTCTCTCTGTCTGTCTTCCTGTCTCCCCTCTCTCTCCAAAAATAAATAAACATTTAAAGCTAACAAAATTTAAGTTCCTTGGCACCTACAGCCCCTTGACAAATACTTGAGGCTGGCAGAGTAAAATGTCTCTCCATCAACCCCCAGTTGTCCTTCTTTAAATGCTATGCCAGGGGGCAAATCAACTCTAGCTTGACAATAGCAAGCCAGGCAGCATTCTGTGACTCCTTAGCATAGGAAAGTCCCCTTGTCAACTTGCCAGCTGACCTTGCCTTCCCCAAGTCCAAGGTTGTAAGCAGGTATTCTTCACTTGGTTTTCATAAAAGTAAGAATTCTCTTTATTAATAACAAGAATAAGCCAGAAGCAACACACTGAGGCCTACAGGTATTCAGCTCAGGTCAAATGGAATCATGCTGGGACTGGTGTCTTGAGCTCTATTACTGAGGCAAGCTTGGTTTCCTGAGAGTAAGAAGGAAACACCTGGTGGGTTGGGTTGATGAAGAGAGCGGTTTTAAATTTTATGTCCAAATGGCAGCTCTGCCTTAGTTTGAAGCTAAGTTCTCTTTTTCTGTTAATCAATGGACAGATACGGGGTTCAAGATAGCCGACCTGGCCTTCTGCCGATTGTGGACCGTTGATAAAAGACACAATTGCTGAGAATTCTGTTTTGCTTACTGTTTGCTGTAAACATTGTAAAACTTTTTCTGAGTCTAGTTTGACATGTATTAGTTTGAGTATCTGGCATTTCTCACTTCTGTAACCTTGCTTCCTTCACATTCTTCCCCTTCCCCCTTTATGACAGGCATTAGTTTGTGTAACTGGCTTTGCTCACATTCTCCCCCTTCACCTTTTGGACATTCATTAGCTTGAGCAGACATTTATTAGCTTGAGAACCTTGCTTCCCTCACATTCTTCCCCTTCCCCCTTTCTGATATGTATTAGGATAAATAACTAACTTTTTCACATAACG
>PITB01037500.1:0-10725 GCA_004024585.1 Paradoxurus hermaphroditus | reverse complement strand
GCTACCTCCAGGTCACCGGGCAGCGGCGTGGGGTGGGGGCTCTGGGCCCCTGGCCGCCGGCCCCCGCTGTGAGTGTGGGCCTCACAGGCGCTCGGGGAGCCCGTGACCCCTCAGACAGCTCCCAGAGGGGCCCTAGGAGGAAGCGCTTGTCCCGGCCGCGGCCTCTGCCCCCTCACTGTGAAGCGGTGACGTCCTCAGCGGCATCTCGAGAACCACGGGGGGACAGTCTCTCTCACGCCCAGCACGAGCCAAATTTCGACAGCCCGGCCTCGCAGTAAAGGGTCGCTCAGGTCCCTGGCTGCCCCGTCCGAGGCCCCTGTCATCGGTGCCGTGGGCTGGGGCAGGCGGGGGACAAGGCCTCGGGCCGAGGTCTGGGTGCTTTCTGCGGGGCCGCCGCACGAATCTGCTTGTTTTCACAGCGGCCCGCAAGGCGCACGTGCCCCAGCTGCGTGGCTCAGTGGGTTCTAGAATATTCGGGGCTGGGCAGCCCCATCCATACTGACGCTACGGCGTTTTAATTCTCCCTCCCGTGCCCGATAGCCCTTAGCTGTCCCTGTCCTTTCTCCTGTATCCCGCCAGGCCCCCCGCAAGTCCTGTCCTTCCCGCCTGCAGGAAGCTGCTTGTTCTCACAGCGTGGTATGGACGGGCCGTACGGTAGGTGGCCTTCCGTGACGGGCCGGACTTGTCTTTGGAACAAAGAAAGGACTCCCTTCCGTCCCCGGTGCCCCCCACCCCCACCTAAGCCCCCGATAGGCACCAACGGGTGGCCGGCGGCAGGGTGGCGGGGCCCCAGCCCCCACCTGGCATGCAGACAACAGGCACCGGCTGCCTCCTCCAGGCTGGCCTCTGAAAACGGGCGCTCGGAGCCGCTGCGGGAGGTCCTCGGGGGCTGCGGGTCCGAGAGCAGCCCGGCCTAACTCCCAGGGAACAGCAGTAGCCACGAGCTCGGTGAGCACCGGGAGAGACCCCTGTGTCCGTGCACCAGAGGGGGCGGGACGCACGCGGTTCTCCCCGGCGCAGGCCCACGGTCACCGGCGGGTACCCGGCAAGGCCCGCGTTTCGCCCCACGTCTGGGCTCGTCGGTGGGCCGGGCTCCCTCCTCTGCAGAGCATGAGCCGAGAGGCAGACGCAGGGAGCCCCTGCCTCCGCCCCCCCTCCCCCGCCCCGTCCACGGTCCCCAGCACTCCTTCGTCCTAAATCCTAAATCCTGGACGTGGGCAGGGATGTAACCTTCCCCCAGCTTCCACATCTGAAAAACGCGCACGGCCCCAGCGACACCCTCGTGAGGCCAGGCCGTCGTGAGGATTGCAGGGCTGGGGGCGGGGCCGCTGGCGGGCGCCTCCATTTCCCCTCCCCGGCTCCCTCTCCTTCCCGCCCGCCCCCTGCCCCCAGCGCTCACCCCGCCTCGCCGCAGCCACCTGGCCTCGGAGGACACCAGGACTGTGAACCGGCTCCTTGGGAGTCTCCGATGCACCCCGGGATGCCACCCCTGCCCCCCCCAAGAGCCGAGAGGCTTCTCCTTCACTCCTGCCCCCCCAGCCCAGGCCCAGCTCTTGCTTCCGCGGAGCTCGGCACTCTCCGCCCTTCCTCAAAGCAAAACCAGCCAGAGGGTCACGGTCCACGGGTCCCCGGGCCTTGCAAAGCCACTGTCATCCTCCGATGTCCCTCCTCCCCTTCTTCTCTCCTTCCTTTCTTTTTTCTTATTAATTTTTTTTAAGTTTATTATTTTCAAGAGAGGGAGCACAAGCTGGGGAAGGGGCAGAGAGAGAGGGGGGGGGGGAAACACAGAATTGGAAGCAGGCTCCAGGCTCTGAGCTGTCAGCACAGAGCCCGATGCGGGGCTCGAACTCACAAACTGCGAGATCATGAACAGAGCCAAAGTCGGACGCTTAAGCGACAGAGCCACCCAGGTGCCCCTTCTCTCCTTCCTTTCTGCTGGCCCTCTCTCTTTCCCTCCCTCCCTCCCTCCCTCTTTTCCTCTGTCCTCCTCACACACACACACACACACACACACACACACACACACGCAATCAGGCTGCCTGGATCAGTTTGAGCCCTTACAGACCAGAAACTGAGAGCACCTACTCCATCAGCCCTCGCCTCGCCGGCCACCGGGGAGGAAGGCATGGGAGCTTGGGAGAACCTCGTGATGGACGGTGCCGTGCAGCCCAGGAGGAAGAGGAGGCGGGTGTCCGTCGAAGGCCCCGTGGGAGGCCAGCATCTCCCTTTGTGCACCTCCGTGCCTCCCAGATTTTTACTGTTGGCTCCGCCAGATGCCAGAGTGGCCTCGGCCTCCCACTGGCCGTCTCTGTCCTGGGCTGTAACCCCGTCGCTGGTCCTGGGGAGGGGAAAGGACGGGAAAGCCATGGAAGCCCGGGGGACTTCCTGGTGTCCGTGGACCCAGCTCCTGGGACCCGCCCCCAGGGCCCGGCAGACACGAGACACCCCGGGAAGAGACCTGCTTTCTCCTCAGAGCCTCTTGCAAAAGCGTCCTCAAAACACCCAGACCTTAATTCCTTCCCCAAAGAGAGTCGGTCGAGAGCCGGTCAGCGCCCGGGTCTCTCTGTCTCTTCCCTCCGGAGGACCGTGAGGGGGTGACGGCCCTCGAGGGGGCCTCGAGAGTATCTGTTCAACCTGGAGTCGGTCTGCGACAGATCGAAGCCACACGGCCCTCCAGGCCACCGAGGCCCACACGGAGGGCACGTGCCCTCCTGGAGACCCCCCCCCGCCCCGCCCCCAGCCGCTGACGGCAGCCTCCTCGGGAAGCACAGGGGAGGAGCGTGGAGGTGTCGCAGGGGAGGAGCGTGGAGGTGCCACCGTCTTCACTGTAAGGACCCGAGGCTCCATGGCTTCCGAACGGCCACAAGGCTCTCCGGGCCGACGCGGCACCCGCCGGCTGTGGAAATTTCTCTCCTCCACCACCCACGAGACCAAAACACAGTCGGACAGCTTTTTACTTAGCTTTCAAGTGCCTGCTCCGCGCCAGGCCGTGTGCGAGGGCGCAAGGACAGCCGGGCTGCGGGGCTTTCCTGGCGGAAGGCGGGGACAGGGGGGGCAGCCGACGCCTAGACCACGGGGAAGGAGGGTGACGCAGGCGAGTGACGGCAGCCCCCCCACCCCGCCCCGGGTCGTCAGGGGTCGTGCCGGCGGGCGCCCTCCGTGCCGGGCCGGCTCAGGAGGCAGAGCTGCGCACTGATCCACTCCGGACCCCTCACGTCGCCGCTCAGCAAGCACCATCGTCGCCCCGACCCTCGGCAGCTCTCGAATTTCACCGTCTCTCAGACGGCCCTGTGCTGCGTCGGCGCCCTCCCGTCCACGAAGGCTGACCACTCTCTGCTTGGTGCTGCCCCCGAGGTCCACGGGGCCGACCACGGGGTTGACGGTGCCAGCTCTGTTTCACAGACGAGGAAACCGAGGCCCCGGAAGCGACCACTCTGGGGAGCACCGTGCAGCCGGTGCGTGGGTGAGCTGGGCTTTGAGCGCCGGACCCACAGACGGCACCCCCTCCCCGTCACCATCAACGAGAGAGCGCGGGCCAAGGCGGTGATGCCTTTCTTCCGGATCCGATCTGGAGCCGAAAGCGGGCGGCCACGCGGCGTCCGACAAAAGGCGCCTCTGTCTGCCCGACACCGACACGGTGCTCCCCTCGGGGGCCGAGGGGCAGAGCCGGGATCCAGGGGCAGCGAGCCGGTGTCATGGTGACAGGGTAACGGTGCCAGGAAGCACCGCGCAGGGGAAGACGCCTGACGAAGCAGCCGCATTCAGCATCACACACACCTTTGGTTTGCAACCAGGAGAAAAGAGAGACGCGTGGTTCCGGAAAAGCGCTGACACCCCCCCCCCTCCCCGTGTCACCTGGGGCAGGTCTCGGCAGGGGGGAGGCGGACACAAAACAGCCACAAGAGTGATGGGCGCAGAGGAGCGGGGCGGGGGGTGACCTTTCCCCCCCTGGTTTCCTCTCGGGGGCCCCATCCCATTGTCTTTAGGACAAAAATAACTCATTTCCCCATGAATGGGTTTCTTGAAAGTGTCACTTCCAAATTCCTTCGGGATTCTCTGCTCACTCAGGTGCGGGGCGGAGGGAGTGGGGGGTGCCTGGCCGGTGGCCGGGCTCGGGACGCGCTCAGGCCGGGGACCCAGGGAACCAGACCCCACCCGTGCTGCTCCCACGAGGCCCGAAGCGCAGCAGCCCTAGAAGCCCCAGCTCCGCCTGCGGGGGGGCGCGAGGGTCTGAAGCACCCGGGGACGCTCAGGGGCGCGCACCTGCCGCGGGGTGACACGTCGGGAGCGGCGCCCGCAGAGAGCTTCCGCACCGGGCACGGCACGGCGAGACTCGGCCGCCCCAGGTTCCCGGCGGCCGCTGCGGCCTGGAGGCCTCCCGGGACCGGCCGGCAGCTGTCTCGTGAGGAGCGGAGAGACCCCCCCCTAGGCAGGACCCCTGCAAAACGCCGGCCTGCCCCCTCCCCCAGGCCTCCCGTCCTGGAGCCCGGGTGCTCCCAGCACCTGCGGGCCCGGGGTGTGGGTGGGGGGCTGGCGGCAGGGGCGGGGACAGCAGGATTCGCTCTCCTCCTGGGCCTGAGCCTGCAGGACCCTGCCCCCCGGGCGGCAGCGGCAGCGATGGGCCGGGCCCCGGGCCTACAGGCACGTGGGAGTGGAAAGCAGTACAAGTGGGTCCCCCCACCCCCCGCCAGGCCTGGCGCAGCTCAGACTCCCCTTCGAGGCCGAGGGCGGGTGGGGGGGCCTGGGCGGGGCCCCCGCTGCCCCTCCTGCCCGCTACCTCATTCATAGTTGAAGCCACAGGCCCAGAGAGGGCAAGAAACTGGGACGGTCGCACAGCCGGCGGAGGAGACCCAAGGGGCTCAGCCTCCACACCCCGGCCTGAGTTCTTTGTGAGCAATGCGGGCAGCAATCAGAGGGGAGAGACGGGTCCCGAAAGGTGAGGGACCCGCCCAGGGTCTCACTGCTCCCAAGTGGGGTGCGGGATTTGGACCCAGACCCCGCTCCCTGGCTCCTGTCCCCGCCTCGCCCCCCCCCCCGCCCCCACAGCCTTTCCCTGGATCCCGGGGGAGAGGTGCAGGCAGGAAGGGGGTCAGGACAGGGGCGGAGCCCAGCACGCTCCCTCTCCGGAGCATCCTGGGGTCCAGCCCTCCCCGCCCCTCCGTTTGTCTGCTTTTAAAGGAATACCGTGGTCTTTAAAAATCATTCATCTTCAAAGCCGGGAGGAGAAACGGCTCCAGAGGGCCGACCGGGAGAGCTTTGCTAAGTACCTGACACGGGGGCTAATTGGAGCCCAGGACACTCTCACGGAGCGCGGGGGCGGGGCGCGGTCGGGGGAGGGCAGGCGGGTGGCCACAGCGTGTCCCCGCCCCGCCGCCCAGCCACGTCCCGGCCCCTGAGTCAGACGTCCTGGCTGTGGTTTGGGAAGCCACGAGGCCCCCACGAGGTGCACGGGGCTCGGGCTCAGGGCGGGAGCCGTCCTGGGAGGCGGCTGGCCGGGGAAGTGGGGGGCTGTCGTGACACCCGCCGCCTCTGCCCTGAGTTTCCCGGGGCGGCCGGAAGACCTCACCTTGGAGGCTTAAAGCAACAGAAACGCATCCCGTTCCCTGTGTCCGGAGGCCCGGAAGCCTGAAATCAAGGCGTGGGCCGGGCTGAGCTCCCTCTGGGACGCTCTGGGGGAGGGTCCCCCCTGCCTCCTCCAGTTTCTGGGGGCTCCGATGGCCGCACCCCTCCGGCCCTGTCTCCCTTGTCACACGGCGCTCTGCCTTGTGGGCGTCTGTGTCTCCCTTTTCTCTTCTTGTAAGGACGCCCACCTCCGGATCGGGGCCCACCCTCCTGCGGAGCGGCCTCCCCTGAACGTGATCGCATCTGCAAGGACCTTGTTTCCAGACCAGGTCCTGTGCTCGGCTTCCGGGGGCTGGGACCTGGAGACAGCTTTTAGGGGGCCGCAGTTCTGCCCCTACATCACGTGGTGTCCACGGCGGCCTCACGGGCGTCGCGGTGTGAAACTTTTGTGTGCGACAGCCTTGCGAGGTTGGCGTGCGGCCACTACCGTCCCGGTTCCTGTTTTACAGGTGGAGAAACCGAGGCACGGAGCCCCGTGCTCATATGCCGGCCTGGGCACCTTGACCGACTGTAGGACAAGGGACTATGAGACCCCTTCCCAGAGGGCACAGCGGGGCACTTCAGGACCCTGCCCTCTGGCAGCCCGCACTGTCTGGTCCGAGCCCCAGGCGCCGCCCACCGCCCCACACTGCCCCTCCAGCCGGTAAAGCCCCCGGGGCTCGGTGGAGTGAGGTGTGAATTCCTGAGCAGAACGTGACAGACTAGGAGCCACAAAACGCAAGCTGGTGGCAGCTCAGGCAAGACCTGGGCCTTGGACGAGACCCTCCGCTCTCTGCGCCTCAGTTTACCCAGCTGGGGAAAGAGAGGAGTCCGGGTGTGCACTGTCCACGCAGCCGCGCATGGCGAGTGAGCGCTCACGATACGGCCGGTGTGACTGAGCGACAGAAGCTTCTTCCTACTGCTTTCAGTGAATTAAAACTTAGATTCAAAAAAGCTCACTATTGGGGCGCCTGGGTATCTCGGTCGGTTGGGCGGCCGACTTCGGCTCAGGTCGTGATCTCGAAGTTCGTGAGTTCGAGCCCCGCGTCGGGCTCTGTGCCGACAGCTCGGAACCTGGAACCTGCTTCGGATTCTGTGTCTCCCTCTCTCTCTGCCCCTCCCCTGCTCACACTCTGTCTCTCTCTCTCTCTCTCTCTCAAGAATAAATAAATATTTAAAAAAAATTAAAGTGTACTGCCTGAGGACCTTATAGATGCACACACCTGGGAGGGGTCTCAGGAGCCACACAGGGGCACACACGTCACCTCGGAGGTAAGCCTTGTTTGGTAGGTGAGTCGGATGCGCAGTAGCCAATGGTCCTGCGGTCACCGTGCCGCGTGTCCGACCCCCAGAGCACAGCCTTCTAACCGCTGCCTTCCCTGCCCCAGCCTGGTGACCACATGGTCTCTGCCCTCCAAGCCTGCTGGTAGATGAGCCCCCCTCCCCCCGCATTCAAGGGGAGGGGACAGAGACCCCCTCCCGGCGGGAAGCTTCTCGAAGACCTTGCGGCCATGTCTAGAACCTCCAGGATGCCTGGTGATGGGGGCCACGCACACCCAGCACCTCCCTGGCGGGGCCTCGTGAGCCAACACGAGGGGCTCCCCAGGCTCCCGGGGACACCCAAGAGTCTCCCACGCCACCACCACTGCCTCGGCTCACAGGGCACCGCGAGGCTCCCTGTCTCTTTTCAGCCTGGTGGGCGGGGGCCGTGGGCCGCCCGGTCCTGCCCCGAGATGAATCCGTGCGGACAGATGGCGTGTGCCTGGCATGGCCACACGGCCCAGTCTTCCCGAGTCGGGCCCAGACTTGGCCCCTCAGCCTGGGTCTGAAGCCCCCACCCCCACCCCAGCCCCCAAATCCAGAAGGCAGGCAAGCCACTCATTCCCAGCCGTCATCAGCTCGTCGGTCGAACGCAGAGAATGGGATGGATTCAGGGACGAGGTAAGTGAGCCGTTGGGCACATCGGCCACGGTCCCCGCCAGAAAGCCCTGCAGCCGCCTGGCCCCTGCCCCGCGACCCTCCGTCTGCCCGAAATCCGTAACCTTTTCCGCCGCAAGGCGTCTGCCTCAGAGAGGGGACCGGCAGGACTGTTCACCCAGGACTCCTCCGATCCCCGGGGCCTCCCCGACGGCCGCGGCGAGCCCGCCTGGTCCTGAGCGCTCCGAGCCCCCGGACCGATCTCAGCGAGTCCTTGGAGGAGCTGGCTGGGGGGGGGGGGCACTTCCGTTTTACAGAAGAGGAAACTGCAGCTCGGAGGCGTGAAGGGGCTCGTCCGAGATGGCGGGGCCACCGAGAGGAGGCGCCAGGGTCCGAAGCCAGCCGCGCGACCCCAAAGCCGCAGCAGCTCACGGCCACCGGGCTCTCCTGCCTCCGTCCAACCACGAGTCGGCCCAGAACCCCCCAGACGCGCATCGAAACCATCGCGGAAACAGCGCGTGTGGGCCGAGCGCCGGGAACGGAGCAGGCGCGGCCTCAGGCCCTCCTCCCCGAGCCGAGCCGAGCCGGGCCGTGCAGCCCAGGCTTCCCAGCCAGGGTTCGAACCCGGATCCGCCTGCTTCGTCACCGGGCCGCCCGCTCCCCACACAGCAAGCAGACGGACGCCACGCAACCATCCTAAGGCTGGCCCGCTGGCGCCCGGGCCGGTGGCTTTCCGAAGCCGGAGCGGGCACTGCCCGCTGGGGGCTCCACCTGCAGACGGGAAACCGAGGCACGGAGAACCGAAATCGTCGGCTTCGCGTCATCTCCACGCGAGCCCCGCGCTGTTCGAAAGCCGGCACGTGGCGTCTCGGTCCCCGCTGTCTCCGGCCTCCTTCCTTCTGGTCAGGCTCCCTGAGCTCCCCGGGCCCCTGGCTCGAGGCCCGCCAGCTGCCTCTCCGCCCGGAAGCTTCTGGCCAGCCGCTGCACCCCCGAGAGAAAGCTCCAGAACTCAGGGCAGGCCAGGAGCTAGCTGGGTGCGGGCTGGGGGGGGTGGGGAAAGTCAGCGGCCGACCCCCCAACCCTGAGACGGCGGCCCCGCTCAATGTCGTCCTTAAGAGGCTGGGGTCACAGGCCAGTCCTCCCCCCGACAGGGAATAGTCCTTCTGGGAGAAGGGGCTCCTTTCAGCGGCCTCCCCGCACCATTAAGGGGCCTCGCCGGGAGCGCTACCTGGCCGCCGCCCCCCGGCCGCCGCTTTGTTGCGATTCCCACTTAAAGTATCAAAGCCGCGGGGCCACAATGCCCCACTGAAAGCTGAGTCACCCAGGTTTTGTGACACCACCCGGCCCCTCCCGCCGTCCCGCTCCGAGCCCCGGGCTCCTAGTGCCAGATGAAAAGGAATTCCCCGGGCCCGGGTGCGACGGGGAGGCCCGGCGAGGCCCGGCGCCGCACAAAGGGGCCTTGTTCCCCACTCAAAAGGTCCTGAACAAAAAGGAGAGGGAAGAAAGGGCCGGGGGCGGGGGGCCGGCTGCAGTCGGGCACACACCTTGCCCTGAGCGGCACGGTGCCCGGCCTCCCCCGCCGCTCCCCGGGCCGCCTGGGCGGTTCCAGACCCCCTGCCGTGGGAGGAGGAGGGACGAGGAGGACGGGGCGGGGTCGCCCGCGGAGCCCGGCACCCCGATGTAAGCGGAATGCCCACGGGCGGCCGGCCTCCAGCTTCCCGCCGGCGCCAGCGACGCCGCGCCCGGCTGCCGCCCGAGTGGGCCAGCCCGGACGGTCCGGGCCGCAAAGGAGGCCGCACCGGCCCGCAGAGCTAACCCGGGGCCGAGCCTCTGCCCGGCGCACGCCCCGCGCTGCACCTCCAGGGCCTTAGGGACGGCTGCCCCGGGGCGGCGTGACCCGGCCCGGTCTCCCGGGTCGGAACCGGCTGAGAGTCTCCGGCTCCCGGCCTGCCCAATGGCTCGTCGGATTTTCCAGCCCCACCGTCACGCCGTCCAATCCCCGCATAAATCAGGGAGATATATACGAATAGTGAAACATGTATGTGTAACAACATATGTAAACACGTGAGTACATGTGTATAAGTATGCATACAAACACATACCCGGATACGAATACGCGTGTATTCAGACGCACGTGAGCATGTATTTGCATATGCATACGTGTTTGAATATGCATATACGTGACCATGTGTCTGCTTGTGCATGCGTGTCTGCCATGTGCATATCCTGACATGATTTGCTCTGGTTCCTCCGTTCCTCTTAGCGATCAACACACAGCCACTGAATCGATAGGTTCCCAGAGTCAGGCCGTAGCTCCCAACCTGGTGACAGATGTCTGCTTTGGCCACTTCGTGGCATCCCTCGTACTCACAGAGAGGTGGTCCCCCGTCAGGCCCCGGGAAGCCCCGTTCCGTGCGTCCACAAGCAGGGGCTAAGTCTCCGATGCTCAAGACAGTGCGTCCTTTCTGGATGAGGGACGATCCCCCAGAAACCTTCCTTTCCTTGGCCAGTCTCCCCTTCCGCCCAGAGCTGAGTCCACCACACAGTGCTGAGTGGTCAGCCCCATGTTAGACCGGCCCCCCCAAACCAGAGAGCAGGTGCCCGGAGTCAGATACACCTGAGCTGCAGTCCTGGCCCTGCCACCTACGAGCTAAGAGGCCTTGAGCAATTCTGTACCCTTTCTGGCTTCAGTTTCTCGTTTGTACAGTGGGGGTGATGATGGCACCCACTTCATGGAGCTGTCGTCAGGATCAATGAGTTAATACATACAAAGTCTTTAGGTAATGTTGACAGAGCACAGGTGCTACCTTAGCTAATAACAGTAATAGGATGGTGATGGTGATGTTGGCAGTGGTGATGACGGTCATGATGGTGATGGTGATGGTGATGGTGATGCTGGTGATGATGGTGATGGTGATGGTGATGATGGTGATGGTGATGGTGATGCTGGTGATGATGGTGATGCTGGTGATAGTGGTGATGATGGTGATGGTGATGATGGTGGTGATGGTGATGATGGTGATGATGGTGATGGTGGTGATGGAGAGGATGATGGTGGTGAGGATGATGGTGACAAGGTTGGGGATGGTGATGATGATGGTGGTGATGATGGTGGTAATGATGGTGATGGTGATGATGGTGGTGATGGTGATGGTGATGATGGTGGTGGTGGTGATGGTGATGGTGGTGATGATGGTGGTGATGGTG
>PITB01037499.1:0-10759 GCA_004024585.1 Paradoxurus hermaphroditus | reverse complement strand
CCCCTCTCCCCCCTCCCTCACCCCCCTCACCCTCAGTTTGTTCTTAGTCTTTGAGAGTCTCTTATGTTTTATCTCCCTCCCTCTCTGTGTCTTTTTTTCCTTTCCCCTCTTCCCATCCCCCTGGTTTTTGCTTAGTCTCACAAAGTCCACCTATTTGTGGAAACATATGTATCTGTCTTTTTCTGACTGACTTATTTCACTTAACATAATACTCTCCAGTTCCATCCATGTTGCTACACATGGCCAGATTTCATTTTTTCTCATTGCCACGTAGTAGTCCATTGTATATAAGTACCATAACTTCTTTATCCATTCGTCAATTGATGGGCACTTGGTCTCTTTCCATGATTTGCCTATGATCCAGCAATAGCACTGCTAGGAATCTACCCAAGAGACACAGGAATGCTGATGCATAGGAGCATGTGTACCCCAATGTTCATAGCAGCACTTTCGACAATAGCCAAATCATGGAATCAAGATTTGGATGCTCAACCAACAGAGCTACCAGGTGCCTCCTATTTTTTAATTTTTAAAAATATTGCAGTTATTTGAATTTTAATAACTTTTTAATATTTATTTTTAAGAGAGAGAGAGAGAATAAGCGGTGTAGAGGCAAAGAGAGAGAAAGAGAGAGAGAATCCCAAACATGCTCCAAGTTGACAGCAGATAGCCCAATGCAGGGCTTGAACCCATAAACCATGAGATCATGACCTGAACCAAAGTTAGACACTTAACCAATTGAGCCACCCAGACACACTCCAATTATTTAGCTTTTAATGTAAGTGATTAAGTATCTATATTTTCCCTCAACTAGCATGCATTTAACAGAGAATAAGAATAGCTTTATATTCTTCTATTAAGCACAAGGTAGAAATGTGGTTTCTCTATATGCCCAGAATTTGTATTGTGAATCAGAACTAAGACATTGTAGACAGAGCCCAGAGTCCCCACCAGAGTGTAACTTCTGATTACCACCCTGCGGTAGCAGCAGCCCAAGTGAAGAAGGACTAATGCAAATTTAAACCTGACGGGAAGGATAACATTCAGCAAAACATCTTTGTGCTCAGGCCTCCAAAGCTGTGGTTCAAAATGATATTTACCTCATGCAATTATTCTAAGTATTAAATTGGATATGGCTATTAAATTATTATAGGAATATTAATTGCTTTTTTTAAAGTTTTTTCCATCTTTAAAAATTTTTAATCAGGTTAGTTAACATACAGTGTAGTATTCACCTCTTACGTACGACACCCAGTGCTCATCACAAGTGCCCTCCTTAATGCCCATCACCCATTTAGCCCATCCCCCCATCCCACTCCCCTCCAACAATCCTCAGTTTGTTCTCTGTATTTAAGAGTCCTTTATGGTTTGCCTCCCTCTCTGTTTTTATCTTACTTTTGCTTTCCTTCCCCTGTGTTCATCTGTTTTGTTTCTTAAATTCCACATCTGAGTGAAATCATATGATATGTCTTTCTCGGACTGACTTAGTTCACTTAGCATAATACCCTCTAGTTTCATCCATGTTGTTGAAATGGCAAAATTTCCTTCTTTTTGATCACTGAGTAATAATTCATTGCATGCATAAACCACATCTTCTTTGTCCACTCATCAGCTGATGGACATTTGGACTTTTCCTATAATCTGGCTACTGTCGATAGTGCTCTTCTAAACATTGGGGTGCATGTGCCCCTTCAAATCAGCATTTTTGTATCTTTTAGACAAATAACTAGTAGTAAAATTGCTGAATCATGGGGTAGTTCTATTTTTAATTTTTTAATTTAGACTGAAAAAGAGAAATACCATATGATTTCACTCATAAATAGAATCTAAAACAAAACAAAACAAATGAATAAATAAACAAAAAGAATCAGACCTGTAAAGACAGAGAACAACTGATGGTTGTCAGAGGAGAGAAGGTTGAAGATTGGGGAAAATAGGTCAAGGAGAGAAGGAGATTCAGGCTCCTATTAATGGAATGAGCAAAACATAGGAATAGAAAGCAAGCATAAGGAATACAGCCAGTGACATTGTAATAGCGTAGTGTGACAGGTGGTAGCTAGACTTAACATAGAATAATGGAGTAACATGCCAAGTCACTAAGTTGTATACCTGAAACTAATGTAACATTGTGTGTCAACTATACTGAAATTAAAAATAAATAAATAAATAATGTGTGGTTGAAAAATTATGTTTGTATGCTTGCCAGTGTGTAATAGCAATTGTTACAAAAGTATAAAATATGTTTTGCAGTTATGTCATGTCATACCTTGGAGGAGGAACCAAGATATCCATGTCTTTTGTTATTCTCCTTTGAGGATAAGGGAGATAGAATGTTAGCATGTTAGAAGGCACAAGATTTGCCTAAGTAATCGTGATCTTCACCAACCACTGGGCAATGCTGAAATACAGCATTTGAAACTAAAAAGAAAGTATTTTCTACACCTCTCATCAACACCATTAACTTATATTCCTCTACAGAAGCTGCCCCACCTCTGAAAAAGGATAATTACACTTATTATGTATGCATGTGGGTAATCATTTTAACATTTCTTGTCTTATCTACCTAGTAATTAAATTACAATTAAGTCTTTAGTATTAAAGCCATCTAGGAGTAAAGTCTTCCATTATACAGTTATTTAAACACTTGAACTCCAGATTCACGTATCCAACTCCTACTCAAAGTTTCCACTTGTACAAAAGGCATTTTAAACTTGGCATGTTCACAAGTTAACATGACATCATGTTTTACCCTCTGCTTACCAATCTCAGCTAATACAATTTCACTTTCAAGTAACTGATCACGTCCCTTCTCTGCTCAAAACCCTCTAGTGGTTTCTTAGCAATTCACAATAATAGCACAATTCTACATATAGGCTTATCCATTCCTGTCTGTTCTAGTGTCTGTGTACCTCTTTAATTTTCCTTCTCATCCTACCCAATCCTTCCATCTCAAGGACAAGTCTTGAATCCTGGAACCAGTCATATCCTAGAACTGCATGGGAGTGTCAATTATTAAATTTTTAAGAATTTAGAAAGCCAGTTGTCAAACCAAGCCATTATTAAAAAATAAATTATAGGGACACCTGGGCAGCTCAATCAGTTGAGCATCTGACTTCTGCTCAGGTCATGATCTCATGGTTTGTGAGTTCGAACCCCACATTTGGCTCTGTGCTGACAGCTCAGAGCCTGGAGCCTGCTTTGAATTCTGTCTCCCTCTCTCTCTACCCCTCCCCCGCTCTCTCTGTCTCTCTGTCTTGTCTGTCTCTCAAAATAAATAAACATTAAAAAATTAAAACAAGAAATTATGTACACTGAAAAATACATTATATATAAATATGAGTAAAATATACCTTAAACTAATCACTTATTATTTTGTCATATTTTATTATGTATCATCTACAAGTTATTTACATCTATCATATCTCTTTATTTGGATCTATTATACTTGTATGGTGGAAATACTATATAATGGTATGCTCCTATACATTTCTTCCCAACACTGAATACAGTGACTTTATGCTGATAACTTGAAATTAACTATGGTCAGAATATTTGTACCACAGGAAATCAGGAAACACTATAAAATGTGCTTCAAAGGTTAGATTTTGCAATATTTGATTATTTTAACTATTTAAGTTTTTCTCCCCTCTAAGTTAATTAATACTGACTGATTTTCAAAGCTGTGAGGTGTGGAAATTAACATAGACCACTCCCCCTGAGAATAAAAAGAAGCTATTCATTAAAAGCTTGTGGTAACAAGGGAGTCAGATACCATCATTGGCATTTGGTTGAGACTTCCCTTTAATCACAGGCACTGGAGTAAGGAATCTTTACAGGGATAAAAGGGAGGGCTTCAGGTATGCTCTCACTGGAATTTGTTGGGACACGGAAGCTTGGAGGCAAGCTAACTGGAAGCAGCCCATCTTTTGTGATTGGTTTGGAGAGCATATTTGGATCTCTCTGTTTGGTCCTGAGTTGAAAGTGGGACCAAAAAATAGGGAGCGTGGGCAGTTGCTGATCAGTCTGACTTTTTTGAGGCTGATTGCTTCACAGATTACCATTTGGCTTCCTAAACTGGTCACTCTAGAGGTTTTGGGTCCAAGTTCTACTGTGGTACGTAGTCTGACCATTTTGTGTGTATCTGTCTCCAAAAGACACCTGTCTTGAACTGATGTACATCTTTTTACCACCTCAACAATCAGAACACTTTAAACTGAACATCCAGAGAGCTTAGTTGGATAAAATCACAAACTTATTATTTAGTGTTAATGGGAAACGAATTATAGGAAAAATGTGATTTAATGAAGTCTATGCATTGCCTAAAGGGTATCCCTCTCCAGGTCACCAGATTCCAGCCTTGGATCGTCCGGAGCTATTTGATAACTGCACTGCTTGCATCTAGCACATTATGCTGGGTTATCTGATTTAAACTTCTCTTGCGTTTTAGCTATTACAACTCTCCATAAATATGTCTGCCCTTCTCATTCTCTCTTGACCCAGTTATGTCTTTCTGCTTCCTTCACTAAATGAGTGAAGCAGAATCTTCAATAATTGTTCATTTTTATACCTATATGAGAGTCAAAATTTGTATCCTTTTCTAAAATTTTCTTTTAACAAACTTCTTGACTTTATATGAAGAGTTACTTAAATCTGCATTGGTTTCACATTAAGTGAAGTAAGAAATATAAAATAAAAAGGGAGTTCATATACACAGAGTATTCACAGTGTGTCAAACAAGTCAGGTCATTTAGAATTAGGACCTGTGGTTGTGAAATATTGACTGAGGCCATTTGCACTTGACTCTGCTAAAAGCATTGACTTAAGGTTTAGCTATAGTTTAGGTGCCCTGAGTTTTAACCTTAGATATATTTCCTGAAACCAATCTTGGAAACTTAACAAAAGAGGTGCCCATAATCACAAACCGCATATCACATTATGACAATCAGTGTCCATAAATTATTCAAATGATGATTTAATATTGCTTCTAAATGGTTTGGCATGAATACTGGAAAGATGCTCCTTTAGCTTGATTTAATTTTTCTGTCATAGCTACACTTCCAAAAATATAGAGGCCGTTTGCACAACCAAAAGGCCAAAGATTATCAGTGTATAACAATTCATCACAGTGTTTAACCAAAACAGTCATTCTATTTTACAGGATAGTTTTCAGTCATTGTTGGAAATGATGATTTGTTATGCTTTATTACCAAGTTGGATGTTTCCTTGTTACCTATTACACTGGCCTTTAAAATTTTTTTTAATGTTTATTTACTTTTCACAGAGAGACAGAGTGTGAGCAGAGGAGGGGCAGAGAAAGAGGGAGACACAGAATCCGAAGCAGGCTCCAGGCTCTGAGCTGTCAGCACAGAGACCAACGCGGGGCTCGAACACACGGACCATGAGATCATGACCTGAGCAGAAGTGCTTAACCCCCTGAGCCACCCAGGTGCCCCTACACTGACTTTTTTAAATGTTAATATGACCTAATTTCTATTCACTGAGCTTTTTCTTTGATAAAATGAATGAATTCAATTAAGTGAGTGGTGGGTAAATAGTCATCTGTGAAAGTAAGAAATTTTGTGTCCTGCTGTGTTTCTCTAAAGAAATAAGGAATTACAAGCTTTGATATAAAGGAAAAAAAAATCGACCTCTCCTAAAATATTTTCTTTATATTGCTTTCAAATAAAGGAATGTTTTATACCTCATGAGGTATTCTGTATTACAGGTTTGTAGAGGTTGGTTTTATCAGCAGTTAGGTATGTGAGGAAGTAAGAAGAATATTTCAGTTCTTGTCTCAAGAATAAGTCTGAGTGGATATTTGGAATTACTCCCAAATTAGTAAGGACTTTAGTATATGGTTGCAAAGATTTTTAGTTTCTGTATTAGTATCCTAAGGATGTGTGATTTGTTCTGTAACTTTATAGATATACACATAAAAAGAGCAACAAGTCTGTTCATTCTTTCCTAAAATTATTCATCATTTTGTGCAAAATTATCAAGGTATATAAAATAAGTAGTTAAAAATGAGGATATTAGTAGAAAATATATCAATAAAATTACTAATTAAATACATTAATTAATAAATAAAATTAATTTGGTTAAAATATTAATAGCATTATTAACCTGCTCCTATAATTAAAATAAATTATATATGTAAAATTATTATGATTTCATACTCCGTGACTATAAGAATTTTAGAAATTCTCATATATGGTGGAAACGTATAAAAGACTGAGTACACAAAAGGTCAATGACCAGATCGTATACACGAATAGAATTTTGACCAACAGTTTGTAACAACCAAGCCAGCAGAACCACCCATTATCTACAGAAAGCTAGTCTTATATTTGTAAGTCAAATTTATAGGAAGTCAGACCACTATCTCTAATAACAATCCAAGAAGACAAACAAAAACCTCTGTAATAATTGGTCCCAAATAGCCAAGATTTATCAATAACTCACAACTTCCCTAATTTCTGTCCCCACCTTAAGTTCAACTAGTAAAAGTCAACTATCCACCACTAACCAATCACAGAGGGCGCCCAATTCTGGTCAGCCCACCTCCAGCTGCTCTGTGCTAAGAGCCTCCACCAGGGAATGCCTGAAGCTTTCTTTCTTTTCCCATGACCTTCTCTGCCTGCCTTTAAGTTTCTGCCAAAACCTAAATGACAGTGGCTGACTCCTTTGCTACAGGAAGCTCTTTCTTTGTTCTCATTTGGCTGTTCTTCATTCATTTCCACACATACTTTACTCTTATTTGAAAGAATTCTCCAAGAGTAAATAATAAACTTATATATAGGAATGGGAAGGCAGACATCCACTCTAGGCTTATGCAAAATCTGATGAAGTTGAGTTTACTAAAATTTTTAAAGTGTATACACAGAAGAATGAGTTAAAAGAGAAAATGCAGTTATCAAACATATGAATGATGCACTGTGTATGAATACAGATGTAAGTACTTTACCCTATTGTATCCACAAAATAACTCTTCAAGGCAGTGCTTATTGTGGTCCCCATTTTAAAGACAAAAGCACTGAGGAAGTTGAAAGGTTGACTTACTTGACTAAAGTCTGAAATCTATCAGGTAGCAGAGCCAGAATTTATACTGTGGTAATCTGATTCTGTAGTCTGTACATTTAAACAATGCTTTTTAGTAAAATATAAAAGTCACAATGAGCTAAAAATTATATTATTGCTTATTTGCAAAGCTTTAGTTTGAAATGTGTAAAAATTTTAAAATACTGCTATAAAACCGGTTTTAATTAATCATTAACTTCTGTTTACAGAAATTAATAAAAATGTGACACTTCAAGGTCAAGTTTTTAAAATTTCAAAAATATCTCTTAGCTTAAAAATGGAAAGTTGAGGCGACTCTTATGTAACAAACACAGGTCACAGTAGACATCTTCAACACTATGAAATACACATAAGCGTCATAAGGTTTGTATAGTAATTAAATATAATAAAATAAATTTATCACTCCACAATTTCTTAAATTACAACAAAATTATTTTCTCTATATTTATATATGATGATCAGTACCTCCAACTGTCAAAAATCAACTTAGAATAACTTTGTATTTCTTTCATTCCTCTCTAATCTTGAAGACCCTGAAATCTATAATGATATCCCAGTTTCTTCCTCACTATTAAAAATAATTACAAAGATGACCCAAACCCACCCAGGCTTTATGAATTAGGCAGCTCAGATTGCTGTAACAAAATGCCATAGACAGGATGGCTTTCTCACAGTTCTAAGGCTAAAAGTTAATCAGAGGGCCAATATGGTTGAGTTCTGGTGACAGCTATTTTCCTGGTTTGCAGATGGCCGCTTTCTCACTGAGTATTCATATGATGGAGAGAGAAAGAGAGAGAGAGAGAGAGAGAGAGAGAGAGACAGAGACAGAGAAACAGAGCTAGAGAGACAGAGAAGAGAAGGAGAAAACTCTCTGGTATCTCTTCTTACAAGGGTACTAATCTCATAATGGGAACTCCACCTTCATGACCTGATCTAACCCAGTACCTCCCAAAGACCCCATGTCCATACATCAGGACATTGTGGTTTAAGGCCTCAGCATATTGGGAAGGACTCATAACAGACCTCTAGAGTTTCGGGATCTGTTCTATATTCTAATCAACTGTAAAGCTAGAGAGTTAGAAATAAGTCGTAAATTTCATCAGGTGAACTCCTTCAAACCTATTCTCAATCATGTTAAAATCACTATAAAACATATCTGAAACAAATGATCTAAGAACTTTCTTGTAATTATAGATCTTGCCTCCTTTTTTCCTGAAGATTCACTCTGGCTTTGAGAAACCACCACCTAAACTCTGTTTCAATTTTCCTTTATGATGTATATTGTTTTCTTCCAATAATCACATGTATATTTTCATAATTACAAGGCAAAAGACCTTCATTATTACCCTTTAATTAAATTCTTAAAAGAGATATACACACATTCTAAATTAAAAAACAAAATAAATTAACTATTGCTGCTTTTTGAATATTAGAAATGGTTATATATCTCTTAAAACAAACATCGATTACTGAAAGCAAAAATGTTGTGAAAATTGAGTATAGTTGAAGAAAAATAAATAGGCCCTTATTTTTTTTCCAAAATAAGGCCAATTTGTTTTCATTTTGTCTTTTCAGAACTGTGCTTGCAAAATGACAAGTGAAATGAAAGATTGAAGCAATTATCCACATCATTCAGATCAAATAGTCTCTCATTAAATAAGAGCAGATGGGATGGGTAGAAATTGTAGCTTGAAGGCAAAGTTCCTCATATACTACATATGAAAATAGATTGTTCCTTTGGTGCATTTATTTTAAAAATAGTCTACACCTCCTTTGACAGATGAGTTTATTTAAAATGTTAAATGGAAACATATAGTCATAAATTACATTTCCTTAGCCATTTAAAATAATACAGAGCTATTTACACTCTTCGAATTTACAAAACTCTAGTAAAATAAGGTATGTAATGTAAATGTTGGATTTGAGATCCTGGCATCCCTGCTGGACATGGTGCGGCCACCTCCTCCCGAACATACACACATACCTCTCCACAGGAATATATATATTAATATTTATTTATTTTTGAGGGAGAGAGACAGAACATGGGCAGGGAAGTAGAAGAGAGAGAGGGAGACACAGAATCCGAAGCAGGCTCCAGGCTCTGAGCTGTCAGCACAGAGCCCGACACGGGGATGAACTCATGAATCATTAGATGATGACCTGAGCCAAAGTAGGACACCCAAACGACTGAGCCACCCAGGCGCCCCAGGAATATTTTTTTAATGTTTATTTATTTATTTTGAGAGAGAAAGAGTGGGGGGAAGGGAGAGGGAGAGGGAGAGAGTGAATCACAAGTAGGCTCTGTGCTGTTAGTGCAAAGCTGGACATGGAGATTGATCCCACGGGTTGGGTTATCATGACCTGAGCCAGTAGCAAGAGTTGGCTGCTGAACTGACTCAGAGCCACTCAGAGGTTCCACAGGAATATTTATTTATTTATTATTATTAATGTTTATTTATTTTATTTTGTGAGAGAGAGACAGAGCACAAGCAGAGGAGGAGCAGAGAAAGAGGGAGACACAGAATCTGAAGCAGGCTCCAGGCTCTGAGGTGTCAGCACAGAGTCTGATGTAGGGCTCGAACTCACAGACTGTGAGATCATGACCTGCGCCAAAGCCGGCCACTTAACCGACTGAGCCTCCCAGGCGCTACCACTTCTAGCAATCCAAAGAGAGCCGGAACCTGATATTATCAGACAAAGCAGGTTTGCTGGTACTAGCACTAGAGTAAAAAAAATACAAAGTCCAAATCCTTATGGAGTTTATAATCCAGTGAAGAATGCAGAAAATCAGAAAAATAAATAAATTATGTAATTTTAGATAAGTATTAATGCAATAACAGGGAGAAAGAGCACAGAGAAAGAATGAATATTGGGTGATGGCTATTTTAGAGGCGATGGATCAGGAAAGTCTTCTCTGAAGCCACAATAGTTGAGGAGAGATATGTTGGGTTTTTAATATTCATAAGTATTCCTGTCATCTTGAATGTGCTAAAGAGGTATTCCAGATTTCTTGTTCATTACTTGACAGCAAATAATAAACACGTTGCACTCAAACTTCCTTGCTCCTGGGCTTTCTCTTCGGGAGATGCGACAAACACCAGCCTGAGAAGGTAGGTAGGCACTAGTTTTCCATAGTGGGACACTCCACAGGTGAAACATGAGTTTCTCTGCTGATCCAAGAGAAAGTGGTGGCTCTTTCCTCTCCCTTCCCAAAAAATCTCCTCTTTACCCCAACCCTTATTTTATACAAGTAAAATCCCTCCAGGAGCTAAATAACCCAGAGAGTCTTGACTTTGACAAACTGGAAATGCATCCAAGTTCTAGAGTGTCTTCTTTCCTGAGGTGTAGTTACCTAGGCAGATACCACGCTGTCTCCCAGAGACCTGTGTTTAACATAGAGTCCTAGTCCAGGCTGCAACCACTTGGTCCTCATAGATTGATAAAAAGAGTCTTATTGTCCATTTGGATCAGAGCAAATAATTAGACAAATAACTACATATCTAATTCTCATGCTACGTAAAGACTCATGGGGCCTACAGTTTGTTACAGAAGACTTAGAAAACAAGGGAAATTTTACTTCTCTGTAGGACACAAATGAGTGTGACATAATAACCCATGTGGCAAATCTTGGAGGTAGAGGGACCATTCTCAGGCAGATCTATACTTGAAGTTTCTGTATCGA
>PITB01037498.1:0-10851 GCA_004024585.1 Paradoxurus hermaphroditus | reverse complement strand
AGAGGGAGAGAAAGGATCTGAAGTGGGCTCAGTGCTGACAGGAGCGAGCCCGATGTGGGGCTCGAACTCCCAAAACCATGAGATCATGGCTCGAGCCCAAGGCAGATGCTTAACTGCCTGAGGCACCGAGGTGCCCCTCCTGAGGATTTTCCTTATTAATTTTCACACATTATCATATCATTTTACAGAAACATCAATAAGCAGATTCGTATTTGAACTCTGTATTTAAAACGTGTCAAGTAAAATACTGGGTTTTCATCCCCTTTTTACCAATAAAGAGACAGTCCCACCCAGGTAGTCCCATACAGGCCCGGGATTGGATCCCTGCAGCCGGCTAGGGATGGGGGGGGAGGGGGGAGTTAGGAAGGAGGGTGACTTGTCCCCTCGGGCAGCTCAGGCTTCTCTGGGACATGGTTTCCGCGCTGGGTGAGACCTTCGTCTCAGTAACCCTTTGCTCCCTGTGTCGTCGTGAAGGCCAGGATCTAACAGAGGGGTCCTCAGAGGTGGGCAGTGTTTACTTTTCAGATTATATTACACGTTCTACTTCTGTGTTTGGGAAATAAGGTCTCAATTAGGCTTTGAGCCAGGAGCTCCATGAAAGGAAAATGGGTAAATCTTGACTGGCTCGGCTTGATTTTCGCAAATTATAAACTTTACCTTCCTGCCAAAAAGACCGAGGAACTTTGATCTGGCAGATGAGCAAGGGCTGTGTGAGCGGGGCCCGGGCTCCGAGGATGCTGATTGCTTCTGCCTGGGCTCGGAGAGCCAGGTTCTGGGATGGGGCCTTCGAGGCGTCTGTGGTTCCCCCGGAAGCCGTGTGGGCTCCCGAATCCAGGCTGGCCCAGCTGGAGAGGCCCGGGCGACCCAGGACGCAGCGGTGGGTCTGGGCGAGGGCTCTGGTTCCTCCCGGGACCGCCCCGTCCTGAGCCCCTCCCAGTCACTCGTGCAGAGGGCGGTCGGTTAAGACAGCAGGGCCGACGGGCCCGAGGCGGCTCTTCCACCATCTTGGCATCCCCGGGACACCCTCCGGGCCAGTGCCTTTATTTACTCGGCCACGGCGGCCTTTCTGGAGCCCGCTGCCCTGCCCTCGTTCCCCATTTTTCTTTCTCGCAGGAGCCGGTGGCCTTCCTGAAACCGGCTACCCGCCGCCCCTCCATTCACAGTTGGCAGGTGGCTTCTCGCTGGCCTCTCCCGTGACGACCGTGGGAGTTGGGTCTAAGCAGATTCCAGCTCCTTTCCCCAGAACCCTATCCTCCGGTGAGGGCAGGACGCACACTAGTGTTTTCACCGGAGTCGGCTCCGGGAGCTTCCTCTCTCCCGGGATGCTTCGGCCGGTGGGGACTGGGTCAGTGATCGCCTCTGAGCCCCTCGGCTCCACTGACTTCATCATCCTCTCCTTTCTCACTCTCCATTGTTTTCATTGGACCGTCCGCATCTGTCTGCTTGCCCCGGGTGAGTTCCCGTGCCTGCGGGCACCGCGTCCGCTCTACGGTGCCTGGCGAGCTAGGCGCCGACGGCGTACAGACTGACGGCCTTCTCTTCTCCGTCCTCTTGTTCTAGGTCTGGAATGAGGTTTCAAAGACCAAGGAACTGTGGAGGTAAGTGAAGGAAGAGCTAACGTGGGCAGGAGAGAGGGTCCCGCGAGGGTGAGGGGTGCACGCAAGAAAGGACAATCCACAGCGCCCGTCAGCGGGAAACTACCCCTCTCAGGCATGTAGTAAATACTTTTTCTTTTAATAGTATGTTGAAATAGAAGAGATTTTATTAGCTGAATGGGAGGTTGACGCGTGGCAGGGGCACCAGCCTCGGGCAGGTGTGTACAGCAGGTGCGTGTGGCCAGCCGATAGAAGACAAATCAGGAAGCCACTTTTATCTTTTTCTTTAAAAATTTTTTTTAAATGTTTGTTTTTGAGAGAGAGAGAGAGACAATGCGAGCAGGGGAGGGACACAGAGAGAGGGAGACATAGAATCCCAAGCAGGCTCTAGGCTCCGAGCTGTCAGCACAGAGCCTGATGCAGGACTCGAACTCAGGAATCGTGAGATCATGACCTGAGCCGAAGTCGGACGCTTAAGCGTCTGAGCCACCCAGGCGCCCCCAAGCCACTTCTATTTTAACTCATCTTTGGTGTAACGACATAGTTGTATATGAACGCACATGATGTTAGAATTTTAAAAAATTAAATTGAAATTGACAAAAAATATCTTAATCCTTAATTTTCTTAAGTTTTTCTTTCTTACTCTTTTTTCCTTTGGAACCTGACTCCTGTTTCCCAAGATAGGAGTGTCAGGTCTTCTGTCTCTTGCTGGACGTCAGACACACTATGGTCTCGGCGGTCAGCTGGGAGCTGTATTTAGTTTTAGCCACTGAGGATGGAAAGCAGCTGTTCCCACGCGGAGGGTCTTCCGAACGCGCGAGGAGCCTCTGCCTGACGGGATTCGCTGTCGGGGTAACGCCGCGTCGGGGCTCTCGCGAGTTCTGGGCGCCAGGCCCGCCCCGCAGCGGGCAGCGTTCTCGGGCATCTGCTGCTCCTCATTCGCTTTTATTGCTAATTAGTGTTCGTCAGAGAAATGATGCTGGTCCCTTCAGTTGGCCTGGAAGAGAGCGTTTGTCGGATTCCAGTCTCTGTCTCTGCCGCCGGGGGGAGGTGCTCGGCAGAGAGCGATCAATTCTGGAAACGGATTTCCCCGCGGGGCCGTGGACGCGGTGTTGTCTTCCCTGTGGCTCTCGAGGGCACCGCGTCCTGGGAAGGACGTGGGGCGGCTCCTGGGTCGGTGTGTTTGTGCGAGAGGCCGCGGAGCAGCGCGCCCGCGTCGTCGGGCAGGCGGGGAGCCGGCCCTGCCCCTGCTCTTTGTTCTCACCTCTGCCGAGAAGCCAGGGAAGGAATTCGAGCCACTGGAGCGAGTTCCTTTCCGCAGCTCAACAGCCCCGCGCGGCTCGTCCCCTGACCTCCGCTCGTTCGCTGTGTGTTCCCGTGTCGCGCCTCCGGGTTCCTCAGGCACATGGTTTCGCTTCTGCAAACCAAGTCACAGACTGGTTTCAGTTCTTCGCGGTTTTGTACTGTTTGGCGCTAAACTTTTTTTTAGCATAAAGTCATTCCTCGAGTTTGTATCCTCGACCCGTGTTCTCGTAAAAACTCTGGGTTTAGGGGGCCTGGGTGGCTCAGTTGATTAAGCGTCTGACTCTTGGTTTTGGCTCAGGTCATGATCTCACGGTCCACGAGTTCAAGCCCCGCATCGGGCCTGTGCTGACAGCGCAGAGCTGCCTTTGGATTCTCTCTCCGCCCCTCCCCTGCTCGTGAGCGTGCTCACGGGTGCTCGCTCCCTCAAGTAAACTTAGAAAACACATACAAGACAAAAAACCCTGAGTTTATGTTTCTGAGCTGGGGCTACAGCGTTTCAGGGGCATTGTCATGCGCGGTCACATGAATGTCGTTTCCGATGCTGTGTCTTCACGTGAGTACCGGACCCCGGAGCTCCCCAGGCCCAACAGGAAGTCTCACGGACACAGCGAATGAATGTGGTTAGCTGGTCATGTATTTTTAATGTGTATTGTATAATTTTATTTCGTTTCTTTCGTTTATAATTTTTTTTAAGTTTATTTATTTATTTCGAGAGTGGGAGAGAGAACAAGACTGCGAGCGGGGGAGGGAGAGAATCCCAAGCAGGCGCCGCGCTGTCCGCGCCGAGTCCGGGTGGGGCGCGGTCTCATGAACCACGAGGCCATGACCTGAGCTGAAATCAAGAGCTGGCCTCTTAACCAGCTGAGCCACTGAAACGCCCCCATATTGTGTAGTTTTAACTGAAAGTGCTGCAAGATCCTTTTTTTAATGCCCCACGACTTTTCAAATTCTGCTGTTTCTTCAACACAGGAAGTGTTAGATTTTGGTTAGAAATAAAATTGCAAATCTTTGCTTTTGTTTAAGGTACACGATTTCTGTGTGTGCAATAGATTATTTTGTTATGAATTGCTTTCTGAAAAGTTTGGGTATCACGGTGTTTTTTTTCACTCGATCTATCACAGTTCAGAGGCGTGTCACATCCTTTATTCGTCTTCATCCCTCAGCCTTTCTGACGGTCTGCCTTTTTGTCAAATCACTTGTTTTTTCATTTCTTCTAAGTACTCACAGGTCCCGCGTAAGTTTCGAGTGTCTGATATGCACAAATAGACGTAACTTCCAGAAAGAAATGTGCCTTCTCCTTTTTTTCTTAGGCCCCATTATTTTCTCGGTCTAGCTTTTGTTTTCGCACTCTTTAGACTGAGGCATGGGTGCAAGAAATTTCCCTCTCTTCTTATTTCAACCCAAAGCCAACAACGGCAGGCGTGGTGATCCGAGGCGCCTCGGGCCCGCTGCCCGGAAGAGGAAAGAGACGGTGCAGCCGAGGGCTGCTGCTTCTGTGCAGGGCGCAGCTCCGTGCGGCTCCGGACCCATTTGTCCAGTGGAATTCGGGTTCAGCACGACCGGACCACCTGCCTTTTCCTGATTTTTATGTGAAAGCTCACGAGTTTCAAGCGTCGGCAGCTGGTCCACTGGGCTGATCCTCTGCGAGCCAGCGGAATAACCGGGGGTCCGTTCTGCCCCCGGGTGGCCAGCACGGGGCTTCTGGTAGAAGGACCAGAGTTCCGGCAGGCGCTGGGTGCTCCTCCGTGTGTTCGAAGGTCCCTGGTGCCCGGCGCGGGCCCGGCGAGGGGAGAGGCCGCGAGGACCGTGCGCGGTACTTGCCGAGGCCACGCGCTGCGAGCCGTGTGTTTCCCGCGGGACCTCGTGTTCCCCGTGAGATGGGAGTGCTGGGCTGGGGCCACACGATGCCGCCTCGCCTCTGGGGACTGTCAGTGCTGGAAGCCCGTGCCCGTGAAGCCCCCCTGTCCCCTCTCTGCCAGACGTCCGCCGTTTGTGCTCGGTGCCCGGAGCTCCCCGTGCCGCCCCTCCGGAAATGACGCGTTTCTCCCTTGCGCTTTTGTTCCGCGTCGCCTCCTCCTAACGGCTGGCCGGGAGTGCCCTCGGCCGCAGCCACGTCTCACTCGCGTCGGTGCCCGCGGTGCAGGTGGGGACTGCCCGGTTCGCCGCGGCGTGCGTGAGCCAGCGCTTCTGCCCTGAGGGGTCTCGCGAGAGAGGCGCCGTCGTCGCACAGAAGCTCAGAATGCGGCCGCTTGGGAAGCGGTGGATCCGAAGTTTCTCTCCTCCGTAAAAGCAACGGGGAAACGGACACAAATGGTCGGCAGCGACTTCCTGGAAACGAGCGAGAGATGTGCAGTAGTCTAGGGAGTGTTCGTTCCAGAAAAGATACTTGAGTCTTAGAACACCAGTTTTCTCGTCCTGTTCCCATAGCCCCCTCCAGTTCTGCGTTAGCTCGAATGGCAGCAGCTCACAATCACCGGGCGACCAGGAGCCTGGCAGTCACTGAGGGAGAAGGACGGGGTTGGATTTTCGCTCCTGGAAAATTGTCATTATTTGACCTGTCTGGTATTTCGTGGGAGACCCCACGGGCAGACGGTTTTTATTTGGTCTGAGTTCGAGTTCACCCAGTGTGAAAAGCCTTTCCTTTGGGACCTTCGTCCAAATAATAACAGACAGTGGATGAACTTTGTGCCTGTCGGAGCTGATGGACAGCATTGAGCAAACAGTAGGCGAACCAGAAAGCTTAAGAGGAAAAGCTGGGGACGTGACGTCTTTAGGGACTTGGGTTTTGAAAAGCTCTGACGCGTTCCTGAGAAGCCCCGGCACGCGTGGCAGGGCTGTGCACGGACTCAGGGAAGACCTAAGAAGGCTCTAAACTCCCGTGTTTGGCCAACCCTGCGGTGCTGTGCACGCGGAAGGTGAAGTGTAGGGCGGAGGTGTCGGCCGCCGTGCTGAGGGTTGAATGCCCGTCCCACGTGCACCGAAGCCCTTTGGTGACGCCTGGGAGACCTGGCGGGCCTGGGTGTTGGGGAAATCCCTGGCCAGCCGGTAGTCCCAGTTTCACTCGGCAGAGACTTCAGTGGCCACGGGTAACAAAGAATGCAGGCTTTTCAGAATCCGTTCAGAAACGTCACTAAACAGTAAGAACTGTAAGGAGCTAAAACAGCGCATTTAGGGGTGGGGGTCAGATCTCCAGAGTTCCACATAATCTAAACTGTTCGGTTTTCAACAAAAGTTATGAGTCATGCAAAGAAATAAGAAGGCACAGCTTATGCACCGGAAGGAAAGCAAACAAAAGACACCGTCGTTGAGAAAGCCCAGACCTTGGACCTGCTAGACGAAGACTTTAAGTCAGCTATCTTCATTATGTTCAGAGAACTAAAAGGAAGTAGGATAGCATCTCATCCAATAGAGAATATCAATAAAAATAATTATAAAAATAACGAAATAGAATTGCAGAGTAGAAAAGTATATTATTAGCCTTTTTAATTTTTAATTTTTTTTAACATTTTATTTATTTTTGAGAGAGAGAGACACACACACACACAGGGTATGAGCAGGGGAGGGGCGGAGAGAGAGAGAAAGAGACACAGAATCCGAAGCAGGCTCCAGGCTCCGAGCCGTCAGCACAGAGCCCGACTCGGGGCCCGAACTTGTGAGCCACAAGACCATGACCTGAGCCGAAGTCGGATGCCTAACCGACTCGGCCAGTCAGGCGCCCTGACCTTTTTAATTTTAAAAACCCAGGATTTGCGCAGACAGAAGATAGAATTCTGTGAATTTGAAGATAGGTCAGTGGAGATTACCCAGTCTGAAGAACAGAATGAGTATGAAGAGGGAAGAAAAGTCAACAGTGCTTAAGAAACTTTGGGCCGCCATCAGCATGCCGACACTGCGTGACTTCTGCAGGAGTCCCAGAATGCGGGGAGAAAGGGAGAAGAAATAAAATATTTAAGGAAATAAGGTCTGGGGGCGCCTGGGGGGCTCAGTCAGTTGAGCGTCTGACTTCGGCTCAGGTCATGATCTCGCGGTCTGTGAGTTCCAGCCCCGCATCGGGCTCTGTGCTGACAACTCAGAGCCTGGAGCCTGCTTCACATTCCGTGTCTCCTTCTCTCTCTGCCCCTCCCCCACTCATGCTCTGTCTCTTTCTGCCTCAAAAATAAATAAACATTAAAAAAATTTTTTTTAAATAAAAAAAAAAAAGGAAATAAGGTCTGAATCGTATGCTAACTAACTTGGGTGTAAATTTTTTTAAAAAATTAAAGCTATAAATTAAGAAGAAAAGAAATAAGGTCTGGAAGCTAACCAAATTGGGTGAAAAATGTTAATTTACACATGCAAAAGCTCAGTTAGCTGCAAGTAGGATAAACGCAAGGAGTTCCACGTCAGGACGCCTTGGAGCGACACCCGACCGGGCCCGTCAGGAGAGCATGCAACTCTCGGTCTTGGAGTGATGAGTTCAAGCCCCGCGTTGGGTGTACAGATTACTCTAAAAAACGAAATGTCTTCAAAGAGCGTTGTCATCAAACCGGAGAGCTGAAGGCCTAGAATCTTGAGATCAGCGAGGGAGAAGCAACTCGCTGTGCGCGCGGGAGCCCCAGCGGGACGGCCCGTCGGCTGCTCAGTAGGAACCGCGGAGCCCAGAAGCTGCCGGGATGACGTACTGAATGTGTTGAAAGCAAAGCTCGTGACTAAGAATCGTGTGTCTAGACAAATGAAGGAGAAAATGGGGACCTTCGCAGGCTAGCAGAAGCTGAGAGGGCTTGTTGCTCTGTGCTTGTCCTACAAGAAATCCTAAAGGGAATCTTTCATATTGAAGTGAGAGGACATTAGGCAAGAAGTTGAATCCACGTGAAGAAATAAAAACCCCTGGTGAAGTAACTCTATAGGCATACGGGACAGGCCGTATAAACGTATTTTTTATTTGCAAGTCTGTTTTTCTCCTGTATTATTTAAAAGACAACTGCATTAAAGAACGGTAAGTCTCTACTGATGCGTATTTAACATAAAGCATAATTTGTAGATCTAGCGGCACAGTTGAGAGGGGCAAGAAATGGTACTACAAAAGAGCAAAGCTTTTGAATACTGTTGAAATTAAGTTGATATCGGGGCACCTGGGCGGCTCAGTAGGTTAGGCGTCTGACTCTTGATTTCAGCGCAGGTCACGATCTCATGGCTTGTGGGTTCAAGCCTGGTGTCAGGCTCTGCACTGACAGCATGGAGGCCGCCTGTTTGGGATTCTCTCTCTCCCTTTCTCTCTGTCCTTCCACTGCTTGCAAAAAAATGAAATTGATATTAATTAAAACTAGATTAATCCCCAAGGCAACCACTAAGAACTCAAAAAATATGATAGAAGAAATGACAAGGGAATTAAAATAATATATCAGAAAATATTTAAAGGGTACGTGGTGGCTCAGCTGGTTAAGCATCTGACTCTTGATTTCGGCTCAGGTCATGATCTCACAGTCATGACATTGAGCCCTGCACCAGGCTCCATGCTGAGTGTGGAGCTTGTCCCTCCCTTTCCCCACCTCCCTCACTTGCACCTGCTCTCTCTCTCTCTCTCTTTCAAAAAATAAAAATAATTAAAAAAGAAGAAGAAGGCAATAATAGAATAATAGAGGAGAAAATGCATCAAACTTACAGAAATAAGTGGCCAAATAATATGTAAATTATGCCTTATCATTAATTACATTAAGTGTATTTAATGTACACTCCAGTAAAAAGAGGTTGTTAGAAAGTATAAACTTTATGCTGTCTACAAGAGACATACTTTAGATTCAAGGACAGAGATAAATTGAAATTAAAAGAATAGAAATGGATACACCATGCAACAATAACGAAGGGAAAGCTGGAATGGCCATGCTAATATCAGACAAAATAGACTTTAAGACAAAAAGTATTACTAGAGACAAAGCCATTTCATGATGATAAGTCAATCCACGAAGATCTAAAAATTATAAACGCATATGCACCTAATAACAGCAATAAAATACACGAAGGGCTGACAGAACTGAGAGGGGAAATAGACAATTAAGCAGTAAGAGTTGGAGACTTGAAGAAATACTCTTGAATTGTAGTTGCATGACCAAAGCTGCATACCCTTGGCCTTGGGTCAGTTGTTAAAGCTCCCTGTCACGTACAAGGGGATCAGGATCTACTTTGTGGGAGTGTCAGAAAAACTGGCTAAATACACAAGAAGCACTGACACCTGGTGGTGGTGAGTACTTGCTCAGTGTCACCCCTCGTTTTCCCCATTTTACAGTGGGAAGAGTTGAGGCGTAAGTAGGCAGAGTGAGTTGTCTCAGCTACTAGATGGTGAAGCCAGGAAACAAAGCTGGACCTTTCAACACCCAGTACCTTCTAACACCTGTTCTGCCCTGCCTGGGATCATGGGTCTGTTTTCCAGGCAGCTGTGTCTGAGACGCTGGTCCTCACGTAAGGCCTCCCAGATGGCCGTGGGCACACAAACATGGAAAGAGTACTATCTCTGCCGATCCGAGCTGGAGTTCCGAATGGAACGTGGGCGGCCAGAGAAGGACTTCATCTGCAAAGCCATTGCCGGGCACACGGGTACGGTGGGGAATGCAGTCCTGTGTGCTTTCCCACTGCTCACTCCCCCGGGCACGCGTCGCGGGATTCGGTGTTCAGCCACTGAGCGGGAAGGTGACGCTTGAGTCCGTATGAGCCCTGCTGCGTTCTGGGTTTGCGCCGTGTCACTTGGTGCCTGCGGTCATCCTGGGAAGAAGGGATCCTTACATTTATTTCAGAAACAGACAAACAAAGTGAGAGATGAGCGAGTTGTTTGGGGCTTCGTGGCTGGTGGGTGGGGGCAGTCCTGGGTGTGAAGCCCTAGCTCCTTCTGTCCTCTCCTGGCCCCAGACGAGCACCTGTGTGCTCCCGAGAGGGAAAGCGGAATGAGGGTCCTGCCCGACCTTCCCCAGTCCAGTGTCCGCAGCCCGGCATCTGTGTGTGCAGTCAAGGCCAGTCTGTGTTCTCTTCCAGGAGAGATAGACGAGCTGGCTTACCTCTCGACCAACGAGTGCCGGTTCGACGGGCAGGAGAAGTCCACGGTGTGCACCGTGTCCTCGGACAGCACCGTCCGTGCCTGGGACGTGCAGGAGGTGAGCCGGGGTGCGGCTCTTTCCCCTTTGCCAGCTCGTTCGGCCCCCCGGGCGCTCGGAGGTGGCGGGGTCCCCGGGGCACAGACGAGAACTCTGAGCCGCAGGAGGCCTGGTCACACTCGGAACTCGGGGCCGATCGCAGATGGAGTCGGATCTGCCTTTGACTCTCCGCTGCCTGACTTGCCTCAGTGCCGATCCCGGACCTGCGGTGTCCACTTTGGAGTCAGTGCCCAATCCGGGTGGTCTTGCCCGGACGATTGCCACTTTTAGTTGCCGCCATATACCAATTAAGCGTTGAGACCTGATAACACGGTCGGGACTTTCACGCTTGGTCGTCACAGTTTAAAAGCTTCCTGGTCCATTTTCCCACTGGGTTCTCACAGCAGCCGAGCCAAGTGTGATTATTATCATCCTGATTTTATAGACCGTCTGTCCGAGCAGAGAGGGAGAGTGTCTCTGAGTCCTGAGCCGTGTGGTTCCCTGTAAACCCATGGGTTCCGTGCACGTAGACAGAACCCAGCCTCCTGTAAAGGACTGTTTCCTGGGTAACTACGGATTACCTCACGATTTTCCACGTCCTTGCTACATTGGCTGGGGAGCCCGCTCGTGTCCCTGTTGGCCAGGCCTGCTGGAAGTGCCCGGTCCTGCTCGTGGGAGCCCTGTGCACAGAGCAGAGGGGCTCCCCGGACCCCCCGGGCCCTGTGAACCGGGCATCCCTACTCTCCACAAACTGGCTGTGACCCAGGCCTTCCTCGTCCGCGTGCAGGGGAAGCTGACCACCGGGCGCTGTGTCCTTGCACCCCTGTCCCGGCCATGGGATCCCTGCTCTG
>PITB01037497.1:0-10746 GCA_004024585.1 Paradoxurus hermaphroditus | reverse complement strand
CAATTTCAAACTCATTCTTTGAGGCCAGCATTACCTTGTACAAAAGCCAAAGATACCATAAAAAAAGATAACTACAGACCAATATCCTTGAGAAATATAGATGCAAAAATCTTCTATACTAACAAGTTAAAATCAACAGCACATTAAAGGAATCATACACGGGGCGCCTGGATGGCTCAGTCAGTTGGGTGGCCGACTTCAGCTCAGGTCATGATCTCACAGTCTGTGAGTTCGAGCCCTGCGTCGGGCTCTGTGCTGACAGCTCAGAGCCTGGAGCCTGCTTCAGATTCCGTATCTCCTTCTCTCTCTGCCCTTCCCTTACTCACTCTCTGTCTCTATGTCTCTCAAAAATAAAATAAATAAAAATGCTAAAAAAAAAAGAAGAATCATACACTATGATTAAGTGTGATTTATTCTTGTAATGCTTGATGGTTCAACATTTGCAAATGAATTAACGTGACACACCACATTAACAAAATGAAAGACAAAAATCACATGATAATTTCAATAAATGCAGAAAAGGCATTTGACAAATTCAACACCCTTTCATAATTAAAAAAAAAAACTCTTAACAGACAAGGTGCAGAAGAAATGTAGTTCAACATAATAAAGGCCATTTATGACAAACCCAACAGTTGAAAAAGGACACACTAATGGCACAGGTACACAAAAAGTTGCTCCACATACTTAATCATCAGGGAAATACAAATCAAAACTAAAATGAGATATTATCTCATGCCTGTTAGAATGACTATCATTAAAAGACAAGAGATAACAAATGCTAGTGAGGATGCAGACAAAAGAGATCACTGTATACTGTTGGTGGGAATGCAAAATGGTGCAGCCACTGCAGGAAAAATATGGAAGCTCCTCAAAAATTAAAAATAGCATTAGTATATGATCCAACAATTCCACTTCTGGGTATATATCCAAAAGAATTTAAGTCGGGATCTTCAAGAGATGTTCACTGTAGCACTATTCACAATAACCAAGTTGTGGAAACAACCTAAATGTCCACTGATGGATGAGTAGATAAAAGAAATGTAGAGCATACAATAGAAAGTGATTCAACCTTAATGACCACAAAAAGGAAGTCGTGCCATATGCAATGACATGATGAACGTTGAAGACATTATGCTAAGTGGAACACCAAGTCACAGAAGGACAAATACTACATGATTCCACTTATGTGAAGTATCTGAACAGTCAAACTTACAGACGCAGAGAGTAAAATGGGAGATTTTAGGAACTGGGAGGTCAGAGGAGGTGAAATGAGGAGATGCTAATCAATGGGCATATACAGTACCTAGTTTGGTATCATGTTTAATGTTTTGTTCTAATTGATAATAAAGTAGTTAAATCAGAACCTTGAGATTCTGAGTTCTCTATCCTATTGTCTCTCCCCTCAGCTTGATTGAAACTATGCTCATTATCTTTCTGCAATTAATTCCTTATTCCGCAGGCTCTTTCCTGTTATCCCAAGGGATGAACCTTCTGAAAAGAGGACTTCATGGAGATGATTAGGTCACACTGCATTCACCAATTAAATAATAGTTAGCTATGGATTTCTACTGAGAGATGTAAATGATTAGTATATCCTTTAAAGAGACAGCTGTTGTTCTAAGAGATTACCATTTTATAGTCCTGTTTCTAGAGAATTAATCAGTATTTTCTTAAGGTCATATGGGACACCACAGAGCTAACTATTTAAGATGATAAATCCGTACCTTATCACCATTAGAGACTGCTTTCATGGCTACTACTAAAGTTCATCATATAGACACAGATATTAAACATTATCATGTATGAACCATGTAATGTTACAAAGAAAAGTATACCACAATCTCTTCACTTTTTGCATTTCTTTAATCCCTCACTAAAGCTTAATCTCTTTCTGTCTTCCTCACACACACACACACACACACACACACACACACATGTACGTACATTTATGTATACACATATATATGTACATGTACACATATATGTATGTATTCTCTTTATGAACTGTATTTCATGGACAAACATTACTTGTTCTTAGGACCAAAGTGTTTAAACAATCTACAGTAAAAATTATTTCTGAATAGATAAGCAATATGAATATAGGTTGACCTTAATAATAAATGGCTATAGTTAATATATCTTTATTTATTTCATACTTGTTTCTCTCACTCTCTATAAATATATATTCCTAAGTTATGCATAACTGAAAATAAATAGTTTGGGGTTGGATTTGAAGCTTAAAGCAAATGGAACAAATAAAAGTGGTATTACATAATATTGGCAGTATATGAGAGAATTTAGGATGATACACAGATAGCTGTTTTTATAAGGTTGTATACTTATTTCATGTATAATGATAAAAATGTACAAAGCACAAAACATTTATGATTTTATATCTATAAATTCTCAATATAAAGCTAAGTAAAAATTGCATTTAATTAAAGAAAATATTGTAGATATGGAAAAAATTTTGAAAGCAGTACAAAAATATTAGGGATATAAATGTAGGAGTATAAAACAGATTTCATTCAGGAAGACGGAGTACCAATAATAGTTAACATGTATACAACACTTGTTATGATATGTCAAGTGCTATTTAGGATGCCTTAGGTCCATTTAATTACTTAGTGTCTGCAAACAACTCTAACAGATAGATACTATTATTGTCTTTATTTTCTAGATGAGGAAATGAGGCACACATTTGATTTAAAAGTGACTGGCCCAAGGTCATGCTGGAAATATGGCTCCATATTATTCATTTTTAACTTCTAGATTATACTCTTTTAGTTTTTAGTTAATAGTCAATGCACTGGAGAAGGATAAAAAAATTATAAAATTTAATACCTAATCATAAAAAAGAAGAGAAGAAATAAGATGTCAGAGGAGACATTATTGGGTCCCCCGTGCTCCATACATTCTTTTCATTCCTTATTTGATCTAAAAATTGAACAGATGGAACTATTCCCTCAGAGTACTTAAGTTACTCTGTAATTTTCAGAGACAGAATACATCAGGGAAAATGGCCCTTTGTGGACAAACATTCTTTGTTCTCAGGACCAAAATGTGTCTAATCAACCTGTAGAGAAAATTATTTCTGAATCGATAAACAATATGAACACGATTGTCTCAAGCAGTAGAGGACTTTCATTACTATGACTTCCGTTTATTGTGCACTTGCTATATAAATTCTTTATGTGCAAAACCATATTTACTTCTCACAACAAGTAAAGTTTATTATACCCCCATCCTACAGAAAAAGATTTGGAGGCCTAGAAAAGTTAAACACCCACAGAAGTGGGTAGACTCAGGATTTGAACTGCCTGATTCAAATTTATGCTATTTTATGTATATGTAAATGATGCCGGAGTATTTTCTTAGCCATGTCCAAAAACTTAATTCTATCTGCAAATTCAACAATAACTTCACTGCATACCTTTAAAAATAATACTGCTTATTTTAATAGTTCCACTCAAAAAAACCACCAAAATATGTAGCTGTCCAGATGCAAAAGGGTCTCCTTGCAAAGATTTGATTTTGTATATCCCATAAATTAATACTAGCTATCCAGCTTATACTAAATTTAATATTTTCTTCTTTATGGCTTAATTTTTTTAATATTATTTTAAAGGAGGGAGAGTGTTGAGTGGGAGAGAGGAGCAGAAGAAAAGAGAATCTTAAGCAGGTCCCATGCTCAGCACAGATCCTGAAGCGGGGCTCAATCCCATGACCCTGGGATCATGGGCAACTAAGAGTCAGATGCTCAATGGACTGAGTCACCCAGGTGCGCCATTTGTGCTTTTTAGAATATGATTTTTACTAATTCAATCAACAAACTCTCAAGTGGCCACCAGTTCCTGATGACAAGGAACACACCACCTGGGTGAGGATAATAAACAGGTACATGCAAAAGGAGGCACACAGTTCAAGATGACATGCTACAGAATAAACCGTATGGAATAAATAATAACATCACTTTCTATAAATCCTTCAACAGTAGAAAGAGACACTCTCAGGTAGATAAGGGTAATTGTAACGAAAATTAATTTTCTTTTACACCACTTTCGGAATCCCCTGTACTCTGTTGTAGCACACAGTTTAGATGACAATAGAATTATTTGGACTATGTCTCTTTTCCCTCCACTATTACATGAGAATACTTAGGAAATAAAGACAGATTCTCAGTCGTCTTCATATTGCACTTGATAATTACGGCTAAGTGTGAACTTTTATTGAATACTGCTCATAGCACCTTAGACATCCCATTCTTTAAATCTGCACAACCACTCCTGGGTAGGCACTATGATCACTAAATTTTACAGATAAATAAAGTAAATCACTTGCTCAAGACACAGACTTAGTAAGGGGCAGAAGTGGGTTGTGAGCCCAGGCCAACTGACTCTCAAAAGCAGGTGCTCAATAAATGTTCATCAAAGTGATTTAAGCAAAATCTGTTTCGAGATGGTATTCACAGAGTATATCAGTACCTCATATTGAATCAATAATTATCAGGGACATTGATCAGGGTTAGGTAACCCCCTTCTTCATTCCCAGCTAAGTGAGGTCATGGCATGTTGACGTAAATACGGCAACAGCAATGTACAAGGACGGTCTACGAAGTGAACATTGGATTCATGTACAGTCTTGATCTTGCAAGACACATTTTGCTGTCCTCCACAGATGCTCGAAGGTATAAGTAAGTATGTTAAAATGGGGTCTTGACTTACTTGACCATAACAATTTATGACAGGAAGAGGAGGAGAGAAAAGGGAAAGGAGGAGCCATTTATTACTGGAAAGTTACAGGCATTGTGCTCTGAGCTAGGCACCTCGCATATATTATTTTATAAATCCTATGACATTCCTTCAAATTTTGAAAACTAAGGCTCAGTGACATTGAGACTATCCAAAGCCACACATCTGTCAAAATTGGAAACTAAGCCTCTCTGAATCCAAACCCTTATTCTACCATTAAAAACAGAGAAATTATATAGCCTTATACTATTTCTCAAATACTTAATGTATTCTTTATTTAAAAAGCCACACATATTAAACACCAAGTATATGTAAGATATGAGACTTGCTCATAAACGTCAACTATCGTAATTTGCCTGAGAATACCACCTAAATTCTGGGAACATCTGTCTGTGATATTAAGCATCTGAGCAGTGTTTGAGAGTATGGTATCCTATGAAGACTAAGGATGCTTGTTTGTTGAATTATTAAAAAGGAAATCATTCTCATTATTTTGAAGTCAAGATGTACTTACTAAGGGGTCCCTGGGTGGCTCAGTCAGTTGAAACTCTGACTTTGGGTCAGGTCATGATCTCACAGTTCATGAGTTCAAGCCCCACATCGGGCTCCCTGCTGTCAGTATGGAGCCTGCCTCAGATCCTCTGTCCCCCTTTCTCTCTGCCCCTTCTCTGGTCATGCTCTCTTCTCTCTCAAAAATAAACAGTAAAAAAAGATGTACTTACTAAATTCAGGAACAGAACATAGACCATCGTGTAAAAGAAAGGTTTTGTGCTGTGATTCATATTAGTCTACCTGCAATGTACACTGTCCAAAAGAGGAAGAAAATACGGTCCTTGCTCCTGAGATGCTCATTACTGTATTCTGAATTTAAGAAATAATCACCATTTGAAAAAAATCCTGAAAGGAATTAATCTGCAGAAAGAAATAATTCAGACTATATACATGCTATTTTTTTATTGAGGAGAGAACAATGTTACCCAATGGATACAAATTTTTGGAAAAGAGAGCATTTCAGTTTAAAAGGTATCAATATAGTATAGTCTTGATATCATGAGCTTGGATATAATAATAATAGTAATAAAATAAAAATAATAATAATAATGAAACAACCTAGGTTCAGATCTTGGTTGGCCTTCTTGTGTCTACTATCTATTCTTCGGGTAACAGCCTCTCCATCTTGCTTAAGAGACCAGGCCACTATTCTAAGTCCTGTGTTTAGAGAAAGGGATGTACATGACCCCACTCCCATGACCCAAGCATAACCCTCTCAGAATATTCCATCTTGTGAACATCAAAGATGGCTATGTGACTCTAATTGATCCAAATCAGAGAAAGGCCCAGGACTTTTCAGGAAACTGCTAGACATGGAAGTTTTCAGCTTTATTGGGGAAGTTGTCACAGCCTGTCTGTTGCAGCCATCATTCAACCACAAGAAGGCCAGTCTGCCTGAGAATGGAGCCAACATATGAGGAAGCAAAGAAGGAGAAACAAAGTCCTAATGGACATCATTTGAGCTCCTTGAATCGAGCCATTTCTTTTTTTTTTTTTTTTTTAATGTTTATTTTTGAGAGAGAGAGAGAGAGAGCAGGGAAGGGTCAGAGAGAGAGGGAGACACAGAACCTAAAGCAGGCTCCAGACTCTGAGCTGTCAGCACAGAGCCGGACATGGGACTCAAACGCACAAACTGCAAGATCATGACCTGAGCCGAAGTTGGCGCTTAACCGACTGAGCCTCCCAGGCGCCCCAAATCAAGCCATTTCTAAACCTAGGAGTAATTCCTAAGTGTTTGATTAAATAAGTCAACAAATGACCTCTTTATTTTTGTTCGTACATAGATCTAACTTCGGTTTCCATCACTTGCAACCAACAGTGCTAATACGGCTAATTATCACTGGCATATCCTTAATTTATCTACTTAGGATTTTTGTGAGGAGTTTTTATAAAATACCATATGTAAAAGATTCAGGTCAGGGCCCAGCACAATTTATTACAGGCTGACTGGGGAAGTATTTGCTGAAAAATAATAAGCTGAACCGAGAGTTCAGAAACCCTCACTCATATGGATGCCAAACAGAAGTGCGACAGAGGAAGGGGCCAGCAAGTGTGATAACCTTGCTCTCCTGCAGCTCCTCTCTTTTCTCAGGCCTGGAGAAACTAGTTTGGATTCTGAAGTGACAAGGCTAAGCACAAGGAGGAGAAATGGGTTAGGTCGTGTCCATTCACGTCAATCACTTTCACATTCCTAAGTAGAGTATTTCAAATGAAAAGCCTTAGACATACAAAAGAAAACAAAACAGGTCACCTGGACCATAGTGAGTCTTTCAGGAAAACTTGTTCTGGTACAATCAGGCTAAACCTAACTGCATTGTATAAAGCTATCATATGACTTGAGAATAACACCAGTGGAAGTAATTTGGGACTTTCTGTTGTAGTTCTGTGGCCTATTTTTCATGCCTCTTTATTGTAGAGAGAAATTAATAATGACACAAATTATTCTAATTATTTCTTTCTGGTGCATAATTTGATAGCCAGCAATTTAAATAATGTTTATATTAAAGTATAATTATATTTAAAGATATTTTTGAAGTTCTATAGAACTTAAATCACATTTTCACATGTTTATTTTTAATAAATGAGGTCAATCTCATCACAGAATCAACACAGAGACTACAAAAAAAGAAAAAAAAATCACTTACATGCTTTTGAACTAAGATCTAGCATGTATATTTGAAAGAAAATTTGAAATTGCTGTAACCTAGCTATTAACAGTATTTTGTTTTGTGATTTTTCAAAGAAAAAGTGAATATGGTCTTTTTTATATGTTTGTAATTCACTAGGAAAATTTAAAACTTTACCTTTGTAATGCCAACCAAAATTTCTCAGAGACTTAAAATACTAAAATTAAATGAATTAGAATATTAGAATTAGAATACACTATAATGATTCTTGTCATTTATATTTTCAAATAATTCTTGTCATTTATATTTTTGTAAACTCATTTTCAGAAGCATAGCAAGATATTCAAATGGAAACATCACAAGGTACATTGTTAGGTTTGGCCATACCACTAAAACAAAAAAAGAAATATGAACACAAGCAAAAAGATTCAGGGATAGTCAGATTTACTGACCCCTGCTAAAATAAATTGTAGTTTTGTGAGAATAAGAGAACCAAACCGATAATGTTTCAGTTAGTTTAAGTGGTTTTACAAAAATGATTCTATTAAAAACTAGGTCGTTTTAAAGGAGGATCATGAATTAACACAATAGGACAGTCAAATATTCATAAACACACTCACATGCGTGCGTGCACACATGTGGATTTTTTCCTGAGCAGCCACAGATAGATAAAGCTGAAATTCTTTTCATTTTTGTAAACCATTTAACTGACATATGATGACAGACAGAAAGAGGTACATATTTAATGTATACAATTTGATAACTTTGGAGATAAGGATAAAGACAACCGGGATTCTTTTAAATTGTAGTTTTAGAATTTCTTCTTTAATCATACAGTAGGATTTAACCCCAACTGTATAGTTGAAGCCTCAAATGTAAACCCAACTGTGCCTTTCTTTAACTCATTAAATATAATAATTTCCAAGCAGCACCTCCCAATAAAAATGTAGCAAGACACATGAGTAGTTTGATAATATTTTAGTAGCTAGACTTTTTAAAAAGTCAAAAGAAACGGGTAAAATTAATTTTAATAATATATCTGCATAGCTCAATATATTCAAAATACTATAATATCAACATGTAATCGATATAATATTAATGAAATATTTTACCTTTTTTGGGTATTGTCTTTGAAATCCAGTCTGTATTATACACTGAGCGTGTCTCAATTCAGGCCAACCACACCATGCTCATGGCTTCTTATTCAATGCTACAGTTCTAAAGTCACCAGTGGCACTTCCTCTGACAATTTCCTTCTTTGAAAATTAATGTGCCATAGCAAATGCAACATGTGGACTCTTTCCCTGCATCCTTTCTCAACTATGCTCATTGTGGAAGGCCATTAAGAGAACTAAAAATCTCAAAATTCCAAAACACAATGTGAGGATTATTCGGGGAAATAAAAGGGTCCAACAAAAGTGGGTAACTCAGAGAAGTGAAATGAGGGTGTAGATGTGTGTCCAATAATCTACCTAGTCCAGTGACTTGACACTTCAGCAAATTAGATGCCCCAGCATCTAATGTTTGTATCTAAACATGCAAAGCTGTCAGAGGAAAATACATTCATTAAATTCTACCAGGCCAAGAAATGCAGGCTCTAACTAAATTTTGTAGTATAGCAATTCGAGTTTCTAATTATAACAGCAGTAATTTTAGATAATATTGGCTATGAAAGAGTTCGGAACTTTCTTAACACATTAGTCAGATACCATACATACATTTGGACTACAAACAAATATGAGAATGCTGACATATCCTCTACTACCCTGCCACTTTCCCATCTGCAAGCTAGAAATGGTGGCTGAGGAGCTTTTCCAGATGTTTTTCCATCGCAAATTGGAAATAATAATGCAGTTTCAAAACCCACAGTTCTTTGTCAAATTGTTCGTAATCCCAAGTGGAAAATCACACCATCAATTAGTTCTAATCACAGCAACCCCTCCAACAAACTTACTTTACTCTTTCCCTAAAATATTATTTTGTAGACCATCTTAGTTAATACATCCTTTATCTATTTAAATTCCCAGTGTTTTCAGTGCTTTGACCATATCTTACTTCACTTGCATATCTAATCCCTCCTACCTCTGTCTACCCCTGAGAAGCACCAAAGTTCAGCAGGTGAAGTGACTGTGGTGTAATGAAAATCCACGGGTTGTGGACTAAAGCCAAACTTCATTCAGAATCTGCCCCTGCCATTAATAGTGAGTAACTTTGGGGGCATCTGGGAGGTTCAGTCGGTTAAAATGTCCAGCTCTTGGTTTCGGCTCAAGTCATGATCTCATGGTTTCATGAGTTCGAGCTCCACGTCGGGCTCTGTGCTGGCAGCATGGAGCCTGCTTGGGATTCTCTCTTTCCCTATCTCTCTACCCCTCACCTTCTCACACTATCTCTGTCTCTCTCAAAATAAATAAATAAACTTAAAAAAAATAGTGAGTGACTTTGGACAAGATATTTAATTTCTCTAATTGCTTTTTACCTTTCAAATGGAATTCAGAATATCCATTAACAAGTCATGGCACAAATGTTAATTCTGCCTATTTTTACTGTAGTTCTTATCAATATTAACCCAACAATCTCGTTTCTAAAGGATCTCAAAGTCCTTTAAAGAAAATTAATAAAAGTTTTAAAAAGTCTTAGTATTATCTATCTATATCTTTATCTCTCTATATAGAAATATGGATATATAGATATCTACACATCTATAGCTCCATGGAAATAGAAAGATAGTGATACAGATATTCTCTCTTTTTTTTTCTCTCTCTCTCTCTATAACTTCAAAGTTGGTCAGTAAGTTAGACAGCTATCTCATGTTGTCTCCCCCTACAATATTCTAAGAAAGTAATTTTTAGGAATTACTCTTCGAGGTGTTAATAGTATTTTTTTAATTCTATTTCAAAAGGTTTGGGAAATAAATTTTATATGGATAATTTTTTGACATTTTGGGAAGCTTTTCAAAATATTTAATTTGATTAAAGACTCCAGAATATATATATATATATATATATATATATATATTCTGAATATATATATATATTCTGAATATATATATATATATATTCTGAATATATATATATATATATATATAGATAGATAGATAGATATATAAAATCAACATTTTCTAAATTTGCATGACCACAGAATCTTTTCTGTCTTCTGGGACTGGTATTCCACAGATCATACTTTGAAAAATGGTATTAGCATCTAATCCTTTTTTTATTATTATTATAATAGTTTATTTTCAAATTGGTTTATATATAACACCCACTGTTCATCCCAACACGTGCCCTCTTTAATATCCGTCACCCCCTCTCCCC
>PITB01037496.1:0-10730 GCA_004024585.1 Paradoxurus hermaphroditus | reverse complement strand
ATGATTACCCCCCTGAGCTGTCCAGGTGACTCAAGACTTAACCTCCCTGCTGTCCCTGATTCCTTCCTCTTTCTCCTGCACGTGCAATCCATCGGCGAGCTCACCAGCGAAATATTTCCAGAATCCAACCACATCTCTCCCACTTCCCTGCCGGCACGTTGCTCTGAGCCACCATGAACTGCGACCAGGACCCTCGGTGTCCAATCCCTGAGGCACCAGCAGTGAGCAGTGGAGGCAGGACAGTGGGCCCTACTGCCAACAGTTGTGTGTTGGTTCCTGCATCTGGAAGGGGAGGGAGTCCCACACCCTGAGGTCTGCCATAGCTACTTGCTTCCTTTGCCTTGTCTCAGCCCTTCCAACCCCTTGCCCCCCTTCAGAGCGATGGTGTAAGGCAGGATTGAGGCCTGGACTCTGCTTCCACTGAGGCCCATGAAGCCCTCTGTGCCTGGCCCCACTTCCACTCAACTCCACTTCCCGCCTCGCGCCTTCTAGAGCTCCAACGAGCTAGCTCAGTCTCCCTGGATGTGCCGGGTGTGTTCCCACTTTGGGACTTAGCCCTCCTTCTTCCCTCTGGATCTTTGCAGCCTGATCCTTGGTGTCCTCAGCTCAGTGAGGGTTTCCCTGACCACCCATGCAAATAAAACAGGCCTAGAGTCACTCTGCTGCCTCCATCTATTTTATTTTCTCCACAACGCAGGTACTATTTGAAATTCTGTGTTTGCTTAATGGCGCATAAACTAGAACGTATACTCCACAGACGCAGGCATATACTTTGTCTCATTCACTACCATGCCTCTGGGCCCGAGAATAGAGCCTGACACATAAGTGCTCAGTAAGTATTTGATAAATAAAAGAAGAAAGGAAAGGACAAGGGGCAGGAGGGAAGAGGTAGGAGGGAGAGAGGGAGCTCATCCCCCAAAGGGGGACTGTCAAGACTCCATTAGAAAAGTTTCATAAGCCCCTTAGCACAGTGCCTGGCACTCAGGAACTACTTAACACCTGGCGTTATCATTCATTTATCAGGACAGAAGAGCGGGCAGTGTACGCGTGCACACACACATGCACACAAAACACTTTGTCTGGATTCACCTGGCGTCTGAAGAGAATATTCGAACCCTCTGACTAAGCCACGTCCCCCCTGGTTCCCTTGGAACTCATGCTTGAACCCGGTTCAGACCCCGGGGGGGTTTGGAGTTCATTTTCTTTTGGCAAACCATCGCCCTTTCTTTTCTAAGGGAAAAAATAAAATACAAAAAGACACTCACATAACATCTTGGAGATCAAATGGCTCTTGGAAAACTGCATTTTGATGAGTGGGGGAATCAAAACCATATGGATTAAATTCTCCTCAGATCTCCTAGGGGAGAAAGGGGGCGAGAGCCGGGGAAGGTAAAGATGGCTTCAAGATTCAGCATTGATTTTTATGAACACGCAGCTAGTTCATGAAGGATGCTCAGAGATGCAGCAGGTCGCTCAAAGCGGTTTGTTTGACCACGTGCCAGCTGACTCAAAAGAGAAGGAAGTATAAATTTTTTTTTTAAACACTCCTGTTTCTTTTCTTCTGATCTTCCCTCCCCCACAGGGCTGACTTTGGGGTCTCGTCAGTGACCGGCAAAGAGTGGTGGCTAGAACGTGAAGTTTGTACAATTTCTCCCAGAAAGCAACCTCTACCTTTTTCCCCGAGGAGAGAGTCTAAAATAATCTGCTGAAGCCAAATATTTGTAATTGGGTACTGAGACGAGTGCCGTTCATTTGTTGTTGTTGTTGTTGTTGTTAATGGTTGTATTTCTATCTGCATTTTGCTGATCTGGGCAAGCTGCAGAGGACAGACGAAAAGACTGCATTCGGCATGATTCACACTGTCATTTGCTGGGAGAGGAAATCAAGAGGAACACGTGCTTCCAACATTGTGACTTAAATCGCAGAGAAACCTCAAAAGCGGTTTCCTCTGTTCTTGTCCTAATCTCCTGAAAGCAGGTGACACGGCTGACCGCCAGCCTGTATGAGGCACGGATCACAGGGGACGCTGACTGTTTACAGAGCACTCGCTTCATCCTCCCCGCCCACTTCAAGGGAGGCGCCCTTACCGTTCTCATCTTCCGGAGGAGACTGAGGCAGAGAGGTGAAGCAAATTAACTAAGGCCACACAGCTAGTAAGTGGCGGAGCTGGGATTGGAACCGAGGTTCTCCCAGTGCCAGAGTCTGTACTCCTAACCATCATTTCCCTGCAAATACACCATGCTTTTGGAATCTGTATCTTTGTTTTTGTGGTTCCATTCATCTAAAAAGCCTTTCTTGCTATACCTACCTTTCCTCCCAGCAAACTGCCCAAAATAACTGTCCCACCCTCCGTGCTATGCTCCATGCATCCATGGACCCTTTTGGAAGCCCCCAGATTGGTGGGACCTCGCCGACCTCCGAACCCGGGACACCTGGTGCCTCCCTGGGGCTGCCCAGCCCATTGTATGTCATAAAATCAGCCCAGCAAGGTACCTTGCTTTTAAACGATGAGACACACCTGCATTTATTCCCCTGCCCGGACACTTTAATTTACAAACCACTCCGAGAGACTCCGATTCCTCCTCAGAGGAAAAAATGAAATGACCCAGTGTGAGCAAGCCGCGAGCTAATGCATGCAGGGCATAGAGCAAGGACGCAATTCGTGTCGGCTACTGTGTTCCAGCTCCTGGGCCGCCTGTTTGAGCTCTCCCACCTGACTGTAAATTTCTCCAAGGAAATGTAATAGTCACTGATTTAGGCAGTGATTGCATTAGGCATTTCACTAACTGGGTTTAAAGAAGAGAGGAGAGAGGGGCGGGTGGGGGAAGCAGATGGGAAGCCAGCTCAGAGGGAATACGGGCAGCCCAGGCCCACTGAGTGCTTGTCATGGGACAGCGTTTCTGGGATTAACATGTCGAATCCTCACAGCAACCCTGAGAGGTGAGTGGTGTTATAATCCTTGTTTTATGGACGAAGCGACTGAGGCCCAGGGGGGTTGAGTGGCTTGCCCATGGCCACATATTTGGTAATACAGAGTCAGGATTTGAACTCCAACATGCTGAGTCCAGAGTCTGACCCGCTCATCTAGACTGCCCCTAAAAGAGGAGATTTTAAAGCTTTCGAATAGCAATAAAGAAGAAAGCTGGAAGGATCCAGTCCGGATTGGTGGGTATTTAATGGGTAGAAATGTTGGGTTACAAGCTGGCCAACACTTTACTGGGAGTTTATCCAGTGGGAAGAAAGCACTAGGGGTTCCCCCCAAGAAGCCATGTGGGCTTTGTGCACACACTCTTGATAAAACAAAACTCTGGCTGAGGTGAGGGTTCCCTTGGGATCCATGTATATATTTTATCATGCTTGTAGGTCATTTCATGGTTTTTTTCTTGCAGGACTTAACACATACCTCAAGGTGAGGTTCAGTAAATCAATTCCAAGACTGGAGATAACGTGAGAGATCAATATGATGGGGGAGATATCTAAACTCGGGAGGGGCTTCAAGGAAGGCTTCCAACAGTAAGGGACGGCTGGGCTGAGACTGGTTGGCTTCGTGAATAACACACTGTAGGTGGGTTCACTCAATAGCCATTTCCACAGTAAGGGACGGCTGGGCTGAGACTGGTTGGCTTCGTGAATAACACACTGTAGGTGGGTTCACTCAATAGCCATTTCCAAACCCTTTCTCCTCTCGTCTTCCTTGTTCCCAGCCTCCCTTGAAGCCAGAGGGGTCCACATGGCCAACTTCGTCCATTATAATTCCAACAGAAGTCTGCTGGAGGTATTCCTGGAAAAAAGTTTTACTTTCCTCATGAACAAGACAGAAAGGGCAGGCTTAACCCTTTCCCATTCTTCATGCCTTGAATGCAGGTAATGCCTGGAGCTGCACCAGCCACTTCATGACCATGAGGCATCAGGGTGGAGACGAAAGTGGCACGGAACCAGCCCTGTCGTCATCGTGCTGCTGAAGCGATGCTGCCTACCTCTACATTTCTTGTTACGTGAAAATAAATAAATAAATGAACCACTGTTTGAACCCATCTAGGTCCTACTTTTTTTTCCATGACTTGCAATCAAAAGCATTTCTAATGCATCCACTAGGCAAAGTGGGAAAATAATGACAAAAAAAGATGAGGTGTTGAAGGCAGAGAGTCTGGCGTGTGTGAAAACCTGGAGGAGAGAAAGCCTAGAGCATATCTGAAGTAAGTGAAGTATATGTTCTTCGTGCTGGTGCTGGGTGCTGAGCTCTGGATGCTGGGTGCTGGCTACGGTGAGAATGGCACTGGAGAATCAGACGAGGGCTACACATGCAGGGCCTTTTAGAGCTCTAAGTTTAGAATTTGGACATCATCTCTAACAACGGGGCACCACGGAAAGCCTGGTGTGTGTCAGCAGCTGAGATAACGGCACATTCTAAAAAGATCCTTCTGGTCTGACCTCTACTGAATGAAGTATTTCATTCAGTAAATACTTTATGAGCAGGCAAAAGTAAGTTGGTACATTCTAAAAAGAATGCGTGCATAAATGGTGCATTCTAAAAAGACCCTTCTGGTCTCTAAAAAGACCCTACTTTATGAGCAGGGAAAAGTAAGTTGGTAGAACCAACTTGGGAAAACTGTTCTCAAGTATCTGATGTGCCAGCAATCCCACAACTAAGTACACGTCGAAGAGAAATGAATGCATATGTCCACCAAAGGATAACTCTAAGAATGTTCACGACAGCTTTACTCATAGCAGCCCCAAGCAGGTAGCAACCCCGACGCCCACCACGACGAGGAGAGCCCAGAGGCTTGCTGGCATCCTCGTGTCGGGCTTCACGAGGGCCGCTACAGAGCAATAAAGAAGAACAAACTGTTGCCACAGGCAACAACATGAAGGATCAGAGGCCTAACGGCGAGCGAAAGAGGCCTACAGAGGAGACAGACCATTGGGTTAGTCTGTGCCCTCCAAGGAGATGCTGAGATTCAATGTCCAAGAGGTGATGAAGGCACATATGTCTGAGGGAAAATGGAGGTCACCTGGAAACCAGCAGGCTGTGGTGCAGTCTGGGAGGCAAAGGAGGGAGGGAAGGACGAAGGGAAGGAAGGGACTGCCTAGTTCCCTAGACCACCAGATGGTGTGTAGTTCTGTGGAAGCTAATGGGGAGTCCTCGAGCCAAAACTGCCGATCGGAGGAGTTCACCATCTCCCAGAATTGCCTTCCATGAGTGTTCCTGCCACGTCCAGTTAAAAGTAGGAGCAGCCAGTGCGAAGAATGTTCTTCCAGAGACGAGATGCTACATTGCAGAGCCCAGCAGAATCCGCCGTAGGTCATTCTCCACGGTCAAAGATCTACGAGATGCATTTTCATGGCCACAACATCATATAACTCCATAGATGAAGGCCAAGAACAGGCAAAATCCATGTTCAGTGAAAAAACATTGGTTACCTCTAGAATAAGTAGGGTGGGGACTATGAGAGCGAGGGCATGAGGAAGCCATCTCTGGCGACTGGAAGTGTTCACTGTCTTGATGAGGGACGAGGACTGTGAGTAAACATCTTTTGAGACACAACCTACAGTTGTGCACTTGGTAGGAAAAAATAAGTTCCTACTGGGCGAGCGCTGTCTATCAAATCCGTGCTCAGCCCCGGTCACCCAGGGTGACTACAGCAGGCAGGGATTCTGTCGCCCAAGGGCATGCAGTGGCAAGCGTGGTGTGGAATGCGAATCCGCAGGGTCCCTGCTGAGGAGAACACTGGCGGTGAGCCCGGGACAAAAGATACTGTCTACAGATGGTCAGGTCCAAGAAGCACTTCGTCAAAGACTCCTGAACAGAGAGAGTAAAACCGAACGACAGGCTTTGCAAGAACTGGAAGGAGAGATACGGAAGCAAGTCAGGAACCGTCCGAACTGCTCGCAGAGCAAACTGCTTTTGGAGAAATCAGTTACAGGAAAATTCAGGGCGACTCGTCACTGCCGGGACGTCGGGGAGCCCCGAGCACCTCGTCTTTTCTGAGGTCAAGCTCCTCTCTCTGTGCCCGGGAATCAGCTGCCTTTGGTTTGCGGGGATCCACCGGGAAATGAGGTCTGATACTCTCCCAGGCCCAGGAAGGGTTTCACACCTTTTTGAGGAGCGCTGGGAGGCAGGTAAAAGAATGCAGTCTCTGGAAGGAAGGGGTGCCAATTAGGGGCCACTTAGAACCAAACTGACCCGTCGGTGGAGGAAATGCAAAACGGAAGCCTCCCTGTTCTGGAAAACTGAGGGGGTCTTCTGTGAGTTCATTTGCTCCCAGAAAGTTTTCTGTAGACAAGTGCTGGTGTCGATCATTCCTTAAGGGACATTTTTTAAAAAGCAAACTCATTCCAAATGACTTTTGTGTTTGGCCAGTGCTTCTACTATGAGCCCTTCATTTCCACCCATTTTCAATTTACCATGGTGATGTTGACTATCAGGCTTTGGAACAAAACATGTAAATATCTACATACATTTGAAATTTATTTCACATCATCATGCCCTCAAAATGGGAGTTTCCCAGGAGGGGCAACTATGAATACAACATTTTACACGTGACTCACTTTTCCGGAGATTTTTTTTAAACTGTCCTATCTTTTCAGTCTGTGATAAATGCCAGAACAATATCTCTCCAATAATTTACTGTGCCGAGATGGCAGTGTAATTGAGTCACCCAAGTTAAGCACTTCAGGAAAAATTCCATCAGGTGCCGTCATGTTCTCTGGCCTCAGCTTTATTTAAGCTCCCCGGATCAATCTGAATCAATTGGACATGTACACACTTCGGGGCATGGTTAGCTTCAAATCAATTAGGCTCCTCATGACTTTATGATTAAAAACCCAAGGTTATAAAACATTAATAGGAAAAATCACAAACGGTAAAGCAAAAAGTAAAATCTCCACCTAACATTTCATAAAAAATCACCAGAGTCATTATGGAAGCTTCATTAAACAAACAAGGTAAGAGTGATTAGATGGTAAATTGAGTACAGTGGTTTCCAAAGGCTCTAATTGGGATGGACCAAACAGTTTAATAAAAACAAGGAAGCCAGGGTCAAGTGCAGCCTTTGCGGAAGGTGGATCTGAAAAGAACTCCTAGGCGGTCTGGTGGACCTAGCAGGAGGAACACACAGAGTTCCCGGGAAAAGCAGAGAGTGGGCCCAGCACCTTCGGGCTCTCCCCTGACCTTGGCCGGGCTGCCCTCCACCACCGGACACAAGATAAGGACCTACTCTCGGCAGGAGCCAGCAGGCAGCCACGTGAAAGCATTTTAAGGATCACCATGTAATGCGATTCCCCCCTTCTAGAGTTACTCGGAATTTTTCTCTCCTGGTTTTGGAGCTCAGGGAAAGGAAGTAAAGAGGAGGGAGTGGACGAGAGTTTACTTTAAAATAATGAGGACTTCCAGACCCCTTGAGAAGGCGGATCATTTTCATTTATCTTTACAACTCCCATGAGGATGAGATGGGGTCTCTTAATTCTCACCCTGTCTTAGACACCGAAGCGCAGAAAAGTTAGGTAACTTATCCCATAGTCACACAGCAAGGAAGGGGCAGAAGCCAGGTGTGTGTGATTTCAGAAAGATGGGTTCTTCACCTCTGCGGGGAGGAGAGGTCTCTTGCATGCGTTTGTTCAACACATATCGACTGGCAGCCTCTGCCTCCTCTGTGCCAGGTGTTTCTGGGCTAAAGATGCAGGACGAACCAAACAGCCCGCTTGCTGCCCTCACAGGGGTTGGCATTCCAGGCGGAGTGGAGGGAAAAGTGAATAAACTAATTAAGTCAGAGTGATAATACTTTGTAGAGAGTGTTCAATGGGTACCGAGACAGAGACTGGTGGCATCTTTCACTGGGTGGTCAGCTCTTACCAGAGGGCATATAAGCAGAGATCTGAATGACGGGAAGGTGCCAGCTATCCGAGCTTAAGGAGAAGGACCCTCTGTGCCAAGTGGAGAGACAGGTGCAGAGGCCGGGAGGAATTAATGGCACCCCTGCACCTGCCTCCCCTCTTCATCTGTTGTCTCTCCCTGTGAATCGATGTGTGTCTCGTGACTTACTTTCACCAGTAGAATGTGGTGCAGTGACAGCGTTTTGGTTCTGAGGCTAGGATTCTGGAGACTTCCTATTTCACCCTCTTGGAGCCCTGACCCACCATGCAGAGAGGTCCAACTACATCGCTGGAGACCATACATTAATAGACAGGAGGCTGACCCCGAGCTAAGGCGCCAGTCAGGTGAGAGAGGGTCCCAGCCCCAGTAAAGCTCCCATCCAAACGCAGCTATGGAGCAACCCCCACTGACACCTCAGGGAGACAGAGAGGAGCCCCCCGGCTGAGCCCAGCAAAGCCACACAACCGTGAGAAAGAACCCTGCTACAAGCCACCAAGCTTCAGGATGGTTTCCTTTGTAGCAACAGATCATTAAAGCAGCTAGTGGGACTACGGTTAGGCAGAGCAAAGAGGCATGGCGGAGCGTGGAAGGGAGACCTCGTCCTCCACCAAGAGCTGGATCCGGTAGGACCCACGAGTCAGAGGAAGCAGTTGAGATGTCATTCATGTGGTCGGGAGCCATCGGAAGGTGCAAGGGGCATGACACGATCTGACGATTTACATATTTCTACAACCTATTCTGGTATCGTGTGGTGAGTGAATAGTGGGGCAGTGAGAGCAGGAGAAGCCAGAAGACATCGGCTAGGCGGCTACTGTAGGACTGACTGCAAACTGAACCGTGGCGGCGGCGGCGGAAATTCAGTGAGCTGACTGAGGGCGTGTTTTCAGCATCAAGTCAAAAGTACGTGTCGCTGGATGGAGTGTCTGGGGGCTGGCTGGCTGAGGATAACTCCTTGATTTTCGGTTCGAGGGAACTCGGCTGATGGTATATGGTTCTCCAACAGTGCTCTCGGGTGCTCTGATGTCTGGTGATGAGAGGAAAGGGGCTTCGGCCATAGAGACAAGGAAGGAGTGCAGCCAGTGAGGGGAGAAGAAACCCAGAGTCTCTAAGGGTCCCAGAAGCTAGGGGAATACAGTTATTAAAGGAGGAGGAGGAATCAAAGGACGTCAATAAAGGTAAGGACAGATACAACTATTGGTTCATGGAACCAACGGGAGTCAATGGTGAGCCACTGAGTCACTGGTAACGCATGAAGGAAACATCTAGAAGGATTATACATTTCATCAGAGTGGCACCGGAACAGAAACTTGTTCTCACACCTCCCTGATCAATGCCATGATCGTATTTAAAGCCCTAAGTCTTTGGTCAATACAGGGGTGGAAAAGAAGAATCCTGAATTGACAGATTTTAAAACGTAAAGAGAAAGTTTTCCTACAGAAGTCATCCGGAAGAACGAAAGCTCAAAAGGGAGTGCCCAGAATGGAGTTCTAGGAATGCGAGACGAAAATACAAAGTAAGTTAAATTTGATAGGCATCTTTGACACATGGCCCAAAATTATCCTGGGGAAGGAAGGCAAGGGCAGGATCGCTGGGCAAGGATTAGAAACAATCTAGTCATTCTTTATCCGCTGCATGGAAAGGCTGGAAGAAAGAGGTTGTCCGGGGGTGAGGAGCAGCGCCCCGGGGTCAGGCGCGGAGCTGACCTCCTCCTCACACACACACGTGAGCACCCTTGTACTCTTATCTCTGTTTTGTTGATGAGAAGCTAAGGCTCACGCCCAGGCCCCAGAGCAACTCAGTGACAGAGTTCAGGTTCAAACTCCGGCTAATGTGACTTGAAAATCTAATATTTTAACCCTGCTTCTTCAGAATGCCTTCTTCAACCACAACGGCGGCCACCAGGGCACACCGTTATGCGTGGAGACTTACAGGCTGCAACGGAGAGAATATTTCTCCATTGTTTTGACAATCGAAATTAACTTCCTTGTCAGGTCCCCAATCCTTGGGTGGCAGAAACAAAATTGCACTCATTTAGAAATTTCTCTAACTCTCCCCCAGGCAGATCCCAGTTCTGGAGGCCCTCGGGAATGCCACGGCACGGGAGACAGGTGTGGTCACGGCCTCTCTGAAGCTTCCGTGTCCCCTTCTGGGCTCTGCCTGGCACCCTGAGTCTTTCTTGGGTTCTTTCTGTCTAAACTCCCTGATGGGCCATCTCTGCCTAACTGATTCCATGCTAAGCTGGCCATGGGAACCCTGCGGTGTCCCTCGACCCTCCGGGGAATGGAGTCAGGTTAGTTACGTGACTCTGGGCAAGCTACTTAACTGCTTTATGCCTCAGTTTCCCGATCTCTAGAATCCCAGTCTCACAGGGATGAAAGAGAGCTAGAAAAGAAAACATTTGTAAGCATGCTTAAGAGAGTGGCGTGACAAATGCTTCTCTGAAGTTAACGGTCACTGGGCGTGGGCGGGAAGAAAACATGAACTCTCAATGACCAAGTCTTTGTCTTATGCTTGGACTATAGCTTTAAAATTCAAAATGCTGAAACTTTAACCCATTTAGTCCCTGGATTGTAGCAGCCTTTCTTTCCCTAGACGATAAAAGCAAAATGGTCTATGGGGCGCCCGGGTGGCTCAGTCGGTTAAGTATCCGACTTCAGCTCAGGTCATGATCTCAGTGAGTTTGAGCCCCACGTCGATCTCCACACTTCCAGTGCAGAGCCTGCTTGAGAGTCTCGCTCTCCCTTTCTCTCGGCCCTCCCCTGCTTGCTCTCTCTGAAAAAATAAATACATACAAAAACTTAAAAATAAAAAAAAAAAAGCCAATTGTCTGGCTCCACAAACTGGGAAGTTTGGGAGG
>PITB01037495.1:0-10741 GCA_004024585.1 Paradoxurus hermaphroditus | reverse complement strand
AAGGAAGAAAGAAGTTAAGAGGGAGGCAGGGAAAGAGAAAGAAAGAAGGAGAGAGAGAAAGAGAAATTTCTGGAAGGAAGGAAGGACGGATGGACGGAAGGAAGAAAAGGGCTCATATTCTCCTTCCAGGAGGCGGAGGCTTGTGCTTAGTGATTAGAGGAAAATCCAAACCCGTTTCCTGCACCCGGACTCTCGGTTCTCCCCACCACTCTCCTGCACGAGGGGAACAATTAGGGACATCTGCCCACCTGTGGACAGACCGAGCACCCCAGACCCACAGCCTTCTTCCTGAGGGGCCCCTCCCTGCCCCAGCCAGGTGGGCGCACAAAAAGTTCTTCCTTCGGCTGCCAGACAGCAGGGATCTTTCTGGATGGCACCGCCCAGAGAGTAGAGACAGAACCCCGAGGTGCCAGCACAGGGGGAGAAGGCCGCTGGCCCCGCGCTCCTGCCCGTGGCCCCCTGGGAACCTGGCTAAGGGCTCGGAGGCTGACCTGCTCGTCAGACGTCAGACGTGTCAGCTTGGAGCTGGAGAAGGTGACAGGGAGGGCGGGGGCGTGCATCCTTCGAGGTGGCGGGTGCTGGGTATGAGGCAGGTTTGGGCGGGGCGGGGGGGGGGGAGTGGTGTGAGGAGCCCCCTAAGGCCGGATGGGACTTCCTGTGTGACCTTCATCGTCTCCTTGTCGTCTCCTCGGGGGCAGAGGGGGCCTGATCTAGCCTAGTCTGGCCAGCTTACAGTGAGCCGTGAGGCCTTGGGAGTCAACCTGCCAGGGCCTCAGTTTCCTTGCTGGGACTAAGGGGGTGTTGACCCCATACTTAACGGTGCAATGCCAATGACCTGCCTGGACGTCCCGGAGACTCGGCCACCTGCGAGTTCTGTGACAGGGAGGTGCCCGCTCCGTCCGGCCCCTCCACCCACAGACGGGGGAACAAATAGGTCCTTCTGGTACCACTGAGGCCAGGCCGGCCGACCGAGAGCCTGCTAGCGGAACACTTAGCGGGCGCCTAGCACGCAACCGAGCCCACGTCGAACAGGCCGGTTCACACGTGTTTGCTTTCAAAAGTATTCTCCCTAAGGAAAGGCGGGCGGGGAGTCGACCTATCGGACGGTCACCAATACATCCCTCCCGTGAGGGTCCCGCCGCTACAGTCAGGAGACTCATCAGTCCCGAAGGAACTTCGTCCATGCCAGTCGCGGGCTCGCAAAGGGGGCCAGAGCCGAGTGGGGGCAGGCAGGTGCCGCGCCAAGAAAACACACACGGACTCGTGAGACGAGGTCTCAACCCGGGGGGCCAGGAGGGGGTCAGAGAAAAGGCAACTTTTGAGGAGGGCTTCGAAGCCAAGTGACGCAGAGCGGCCGGCGGTCCCGGAGGCTGGCCTTGAACGCCCATGGACAGAGCCGCACGCGGGTTCCAGAAGTTCTAGCTGAGAGACCGCAGGGACAGGAGGGCCCCGGAAGGAGCAGGCACTTCAGAGGCGGCGGAGCACCCTGGCGATGTCGTGGAGGGGCGGTCCTAACTCCATCCGCGACAATCCATATCGTTGGACTGTCTCGGCCGCGGACCGGGGGAGGTCCTGTAGGGGGCGCTAGAAACGCCCGCCCTCCCGCCGAGGAGGGAATACGGTATCTTCACCGGTATTATCCGCAGGCTCTTGGATCTTTAATTAGTAATTCAAAGGCCGGCGAGGCCTGGAGGGATTTAGGGAGAGGCGCACGGTGTCCCCCCTGGATACAGACACACGGGTGTCGGGGCCGCACAGAACAGGCGAGCAGCTCTGACTCTCGCGGCCTCCGCGAAGGCCGGCCCGCCCGGGGCCAGAAGCTTCCAGCTCTCCGTGCGGGCACCGGCTTGCTCCCGCTCCCGCGGCCTTGGCATCCATCAGGGTGCGCCTGTGTCCTACTCTCGGCATCTTCCCGCCCCTCCTGTGGCTCTCTCTGTCCCCGGGACGCCCCACCTCCCACAGACACCGTTCCCGATAATTATAGTTTATTGATTCTCCCGGTGTTTGCTGCCCCTGGCGTCGCGTTCTTCGTGCCGGCCGGGCCACCTCCTCGGCCATCATGGCCTGTGTCACTCGGGGGACAAGAGTGCTCGGGGTTCCAGTCCGGAGAGAGAGAGAAAGAGAGGGAGTTGCTGCAATGACCGGGGCTGGGGGACCTCTGGGAGGCCGGCCTGAGCACCTCCCCAGCCCTCCGCTCCCCTGCCCAGGCCCTGCGGGCTAAGTCAAGGTGGGGGGGGGGGTCTGAAATCAGAATCTTAGCAGTAAACATGGATGGACACTTACCCCATGCCCAACGGGTCACTGTCCACGGGCGCAGTCTCCACCTCCTCCCAGACCCCTCCTGTTCATCACTAACGTATGACGCTGGCCCAGAGAGGTTCCAGGCTTGCCCAAAGTCACACAGCCGCTAAGCGGCACAGCTGGGGCGTGCCCCCCGAGCCTGTGCCCACGGATCCCCAGCCGCCCCCCCCAAAGCAGCAAGACCAATAAGGTGGGTGAGGCAGATGGCGTGAGGGGAAGGAAATACGTTCCAAGATGCCAGTAAATTTAAAAAAAAATGCCCCCGAGACTAGCGTGACGGGCAGACTCCCCGCCTATCGCCACCCAGACAGAGAGGGTCCGAGCCAGCTTGAGCCAGCGCCCCAGCTGCCGTCAGAGACAACCTGGCTCCCGAGCTGTTTACTTCTCGGCCATAAACAGGAAGGCCATAAAAGGGGCCCCTTTTGGTCACCCACTCGGGGGCTCCTCCCCCTCCTCCTCTTCCTTTTCCTCCTCCCCAGTGCATGTCCCCGGGCAGAGGGAGTGTTTCCTTTAGAGTGCTGCTACCTCCCCAGGGCCTTGAAGTGGCCCCCCTGGGCTGGACATTCCATCTGTGGCAGTCATTCCCCGAGTGGAGAATCTGGGGAGACGGCAGGGACAGGCGGTTCAGTGCCAGACATGCGGGGGTCTCCCCCCATCTCCACTGGTCCCCCTGATCTTTTAAACTAACGGATACCCAGGAACGACCCATTTCCTGGAAAGAGGAAACTGCAATTCTTAAACCCGAGAGAAAGAGGCAAGGATATCCGGAGGTGAGGCGAGAAATTAGACAGCGGGTCTCGAAGAATGTTCTCTAGGACATGCTTTTCCAAGAGTTTCTGGGGAAAAAAAAAAAGATTCCATGATAACGTAGGTGCGTGTTGCTCACCCCAGTGCTCCTGGGATATTAAAGATGAGAAGTTCTGGGGCGCCTGGGGGGCTCAGTCGGTTGAGCGGCCGACTTCGGCTCAGGTCGTGATCTCACGGTCTGTGAGTTCGAGCCCCGCGTCGGGCTCTGTGCGGACGGCTCGGAGCCTGGAGCCTGCTTCGGATTCTGTGTCTCCCTCTCTCTCTGCCCTTCCCCTGCCCATACTCTGTCTCTATGTCTCCCAAAAATAAATAAACATTAAAAATTAAAAAAAATAATAATAAAATAAAATAAAAACACTAAAAAAAAATTTTTTTTAAAGATGAGGAATCCTGCAGCGAGGAGGTCTGGCTTCATTGCGCTGCTTAATTTTCCAACTGCCGTTGCTTATAAGATTCTATTTCCACAGGTGGCCCTTTTATTCCTTTTTTTTTTTTTTTTTTAAGTAATCTCTATGTCCAACGCGGGGCTCGAATTCACGACCCCAGGGTCAAGTTCCCATGCTCTGCCCCCTGAACCAGCCCGGTGCCCCCAGCCCATTCAATCTCAGGGTATTTCACGTTCCTTCCCTTCCATGCTTTGGGAACCTCTGGGTTAACGCGGGAGGTCAGACGCTCTCGGACGCACTCGAGTCTCCTCTGACCATGACTTTCCTTGTCAGGGCCTTAGTGTTAGGAGTTACGGGTACAGAACCTTCTTAATTCTTCATCGTCCCGCTCCCCAGGAACCGGCAGAGCCCCACAAAGAGGTGAAGAAGAGGCAAATCCGATGTCTATACCGCGGCCTCCTCGGGGAGCGGCTAATTTGGGGTCCCAGCCCATCTCCGGTTTCTGGGAAGACTCACTCCGTGATAGCCCCTGGTCTCTTTGGCCGAGTGACAACCCGCCACGTCCTGCTTCACCCCCCATGTTCACGGTGACACTCAAGCTTCCAGATCGGCCTCACACGGAACAGTTAGCGTTTCCTCAAGGAGTATTCGCACGGGAGGACGGCGGCCTCCTAGGAAAATTCGAGGAACTCTAAGGAAACGTTTTCTGTGCGATGGAATCCCTGAAAATGTATGTTACTCTCTCTACACCAGGAACACCTTTAACCCCCGTCATCTTGCTGCACGAGACCTCTCCTCTCCAGGCCCTGGGCACCTGACTGCAAGTGTTCAGGCCGAGTGCTCCGCGGCCTTGAAGCCCTCCGGGACTGCTGCGTCTGTTACAGCCCCGCCGCCTAGCGCATACCTGCTACCGGTGTGAATTTCCAGTCGTCTTTGTTTCTTAACGAGAGGCTGGAGGTCGTAAGATCTCAAACTGGCAAGCCACGTCAAGGTCACCGATGCCTTGATCTCACAGTGTTAAAAAAAAAAAAAAGGGACTTCAGTCAGCTGCCTGTCTGTGATAATTGGGATTTCACATGGAAACGCTGGGTTTATGGCCTTTCTTTTAAGAGATCTGGCAATGGGGCCCCTGGGTGGCTCAGTGGGTTGAGTGTCCGACGCTTGGTTTCGGCTCAGGACACGATCTTACGGTTCGTGAGACCGAGCTCCGTATGGGGCTCTGTGCTGGCAGTGCGGAGCCTGCTGGGGATTCTCTCTCTGCTCCTCCCTCACTCGTGTATGCTCCCTCTCTCTCTCTCTCTCTCTCTCTCTCTCTCAAAATAAATAAATAGGGGCGCCTGGGTGGCTCAGTCGGTTGAGCGTCCGACTTCGGCTCGGGTCATGATCTCACAGTCTGTGGGTTCGAGCCCCGCGTCGAGCTCTGTGCTGACGGCTCAGAGCCTGGAGCCTGCTGCGGATTCTGTGTCTCCCTCTCTCTCTGTGCCCTTCCCCTGCTCACACGCTGTCTCTCTGTCTCTCAAAAATAAATAAAACATTTAAAAATAAATAAATAAACAAACATTTTAATCAATCAATCAATTAATCAATAAAAATAAAAGATTCGACAATTGGCCCGCATTCCTCTTCAACAGCCATCAGCTGAAGCTGAGTAGCAGCCTCCAGATGAGATAAATATCTTCAGTTAATCAAGCCCCCCCCCCCATGCCACTGGAGAACTGGGACACTTTATCGCAAGTCAATCGCTAACCAGCTGTGTGATCGTGAGCAAGTTACTAAACCTCTCTGTTCCTCGATTTGTCATCTGGAAAATGGGGGCAATGATAGTACCCTATCTATATCGGTTAGGTGATGCTAGGTTTGCTGTGGTTAAAACAAACAAACAAACAAAAAAAACAACTAATCTCCAAAATCTTGGTCAATTAATATAACCAAAGCTCGTTTCCCCCTTAAAGCTCTGTGTTCACCGCGGGTTGACACAGGGCAGGGGGACAGAGGAGGCTGCTCCAATCATTGTCATGATCCGGAGTCCCCGGGCAGAGGAAACTCCGTTTTGTCACATGCTTCCCCCATCGATGCAGGCGCGTGTAGGTGAGGATGGGGAGAAGAGTCGGGAATCACACACGGAGTGTTCCAACTTCCTCCCGGAAGTGACACAAACGAAGCGTATTCACATTCGTCTGAGGCAGGTGGCCTTGTAACCTCCCGGGGGCAGGAAGAGGCAAAGCTAACACGTGCCAAGGAGAAAGAGGGAACCAAGGCGAACTTACCGTAACGCTTCAGAACGCCTCTCTTCCTGGGCCTCCTTCCAACATCCTCTACCTGATTTTCAATCTGTAACTTTTTTTTTTCCTTCCAAAGGACCCTGCAAACCTGCGTGAGCTTCGGAGCCTACCCGAAACTGGACCTGCCTCTGGGCAGAAACAGCTGTTAGGAGCCCCGATGGCTTCCCCGGGATCCCGCGGGCTCGCTGTTGGAAGCGAGTGAACCCGCACACTTTCCAGGCAGGGCCCGCGGCGGGCCGGGACTATATCAGCGTCGGACTTTATTATTATTAGGACCATAGTAAACACACAGGAAACACTCATGCTGGGCACCCACAGACTAAAGGTGCTTGGTGAGGAGCTCGGCTTCGTCAGGGAGTGATCAGTAACCAACACGGAGAGTCGCCACGATATCTCGCTAAGTAGAGTGTGTGTGTGCGTGTGTGCGCGCGTGCGTGTGTGCGTGTGTGTGTTGGAAACAGAAAGTCAGGGCACCCGTGACCTTGTAAAAGCCTCATCCTTTTTCTGGACCTCAGTGTCCACTTGTGCCCGCGGGGGGTGGCCCCAGATGACTTGTCCGCTCCACGATGCTAAGTCAGGGACCGCTTTGGGGGTGGGGGGTGTGCGGCTGCCCAGCTTGGAACTGGCGGCAAAGAAGGCAGGCTGGTTATCCGGGCGGTCCCGCCCCTGCACACCGCCCACCTGGGAGGTCAGCCTCCAGACACCGTGCTTCTCGATATTCTAGGCCTGTATGTCTTTGCTCTTAGTCGCCCAAAGAGAGCTTCCCAGCAGTCTGCTTCCGGCCACCCCGCCCCCACACACGGTCACTGGCTCACAGCTGGGAGTCCTGTTCCCAACAAGCTTCTCTGGGCAGACACAAGAGATGAAGAAAGGGCCTCTCTAACCAAGCCGCGGGATCCCTTGCCGGGTGCGTCCTTCTGTGAATTTTTTTTTCATCCTCCTTCCCAAGATCCTTCCCGCAATGCCTCTTGCAATGCGATGCTCACAGCTTTCCCATTCGAAAGCAAGAGAGGGCAAAGGAAGCTTCCGCACCCTAAGTCACAGGAAAAGCCCCCTCCAAGCTGCCTTGCCTCCAATTACCCGCTGAGCGTCCTGGGCAGGCCCCTCAGTCTCCCTGAGTCTGTTTCGTCGCCTGCCCTGCCCACACCTGATTAGAGGAAGGGGCGTGGCTACCTGTAAAACACTTTATAAACGTCACGGGGTAAGGACAAAGGTACCACAATGATTTCCACTTCGATTTCTCTGAGTCAACAGTTATGGGGTTTTTTTCCTAAACATTTTATTTTGTTTTACTTTATGTTATTTTTAAAATTTATTTATTTCGAGAGAGAAAGTGCGAGCGGGGGCGGGGAGAGGCAGAGAGAGAGCAAGAGAAACCCAAGCAGGCTCTGTGCTGTCAGCACCGAGCCCTACGTGGGGCTCGATCTCACGAACCGTGAGATCACGACCTGAGCCCAAATCAAGAGTCAGACGCTTAATCCACTGAGCCACCCGGGGGGCCCCCACGGTTGTCGGTTTTTATTGTTGTATCATGAATCGACACAAATCTAGAGGCTTAAAACAGCAGGCATTTTTCATCTCACGGTTCCGTGGGTCGGAAATCGGGGAGGGGGGACTCACCCGGGTTCCCTAGGCAGGATCTCACAAGGCCCAAAGCAAGGTGTCAGCCGAACCGGATTCTTCTCTGGGGGCTCTGGAGGAAATCTGCTTCCAAACTCCCGCGGGTTGGTGGCATAATCCCGTTGCCTGTCCTCGTGGGCGTGAAGTCCCACGTTGCAGGCTGCCAGCGGGGTGGCTCCCTGTTTCCCTGCCCTGTTCGCCTTCCTTCCCACGTGGTCCCTTCAGCCTCCAGGCCAGCGAGGGTACCGCAAATCCTTCTGACTCTTTCGGTCCAGGGCTCAACCGAATGGGCGAGACCTGCCCAGAGAGTCCCTCTTGTAAGGTCGAGGCGCTCGGAACTTTAACTCCTGCGGCATCTCTTCCCAAACCCGCACGCAGGTTTGCTTGAACAATCTGAAGAGGAGAATCTCGAAAAGGGGCGGGGGGGTGTTTTTCGAACTCTGCTGATCCCAGGGGGATTCTTAAACCGCATTTCACGATGGCGACACGATGACGGACATTCTGCGAAGGCGGGAATTCATGGTCCAATCTTTGCGGAAAACACGAAGTTAAACAGTGAAATCAGTGGGTTGTTTTTGTTTTTTTTTTTAAGTTTATTTATTTGGAGAGAGAGAAAGCGAGCACAAGCAAGGGAGGGGCAGAGAGGAAAGGAGAGAGAGAGACACCCAAGCAGGTTCTATGCTGTCGGCACAGAGCCCGACGAGGGGTTCGAACTCACAGATGGTGAGATCATGACCTGAGCCGAAATCAAGAGTTGGGCATTTAACCCACTGGGCCACCCAGGCGCTCCAACAGTGACATCAGATTTGTTCATTAGCTTCTCACTTTGTGGGCACATCAAAGCCATTGATATGCCTCGTGTTCCTTTAAGATACACATTGCCCAAGGGGCGCCTGGGTTGGCTTAGTCGGTTAAGCATCCCACTTCGGCTCAGGTCATGATCTTGTGGTTTATGAGTTCGAGCCCTGCGTTGCGTTCTGTGCTGACAGCTCAGGGCCTGGAACCTGCTTCGGATTCTGTGTGTGTCTCTCTCTCTCTGCCCCTCCCATGCTCATGCTCTGTCTCTCTCTGTCTCTCAATAATAAATAAAAACGTTAAAAAAAAATAGATGTACATTGCCCAAATAGATTGAGCTCTAGTACCCTTTTCGGCCAGAATACTTGTTATTCCTCATACCCAGGTTGGGATCCAGTTATCGAATTTTTAAAAGGAATTTTAGCTGTTTGTTTACCCAAGGATTCAGGCTGATAGATAGGGAATTGCCCGTTACCTGTATACATCAGTCTTTGGGGACCAGTGACCTGAGGGTTCCCGGGTGTCTCATTATCTTTAGGCACCCTCCCAGACACGGTTCCGGGGGGCCGGTGACCAAAGGGAATTAATTAGGTGCGGTCGTCCCGGGGACCTCCCCGTCCCTTCCTCCAAGAGTGAGGTCCACGGAACTGGGTACCTCAGTCACCCTCGCTGCCTCAGAAGCATCGCCCCTGAACTCTGCTTGCCCTGGATTAAATGCAGAAAGTGGGAGCGAGAGCCACACTTACGAAGACCCGAGGGAGGAGAAATGGAGGGCGACAATCCACTGAAACCAGGCATCCGTCTGTCCACTGCCCTTCCCAGCTGGGCTTCTCCCGAAGCAGAGAGGAATGCCCCCTCTTGGAAGGCAGACGACCCCAGCAAGTAGCCTTGCTCCCTGCCGCCCCTTGTCCAATTTTATATCATGTCCCCTGGCGTCAACTCCAAAATAATTTTGGTTTTCAATCCATTCATCGGCAACTATATGCCTGACTTCAAATTGTGTTGTATTTTCCGTCTAAGGATCCCCGGGCAGCTCAACGAGTATGTTCTGGGCCCTCTAGGAAATCCCAACTTCAGACGGAAGGTTGCTCTTGCTGGTGGCAACTGATTCAGCATTTTACCAGGGCGGCGAACTTATCAACAGACTTGCCAAGACCCAGCTTGTGTTTCGGCGTATTTTACTACCTGGGGTCAAATGTCTGTCACAGATTTTCGGAGCCCAAATTTGACTTGGAACAACCTCAGACGGTCTCTGTAACGCACACTGCATCGCGCCCTATAAACGGCCAAGGCTTCTGCCGGCACACGCTCGCCTTCTAGCTCAATATCACCATGGCGCCTAAAAGGTTTTTAATATAGATATTAAATATATCCATATCATCGCTTCGGCGAGAGCGCGAGTGGGGCTTTTTCCTCTGGGGTCTTCCGGGCTATTTGCTGCTGACATACACTATTAAAAATAAACCTACCCCGAGGAACTAGTCATTTTACACGGTATTAGGACTAATGTTATCATTTAAGTAGCTGTGGAGATTTGCCAACTACAGAGGCCCCGGATAACGATGGAAACACGATCGTGCGAGATAATCTTCTGGCGGAAATGACTTCCATCACCTGTAATATGTCGTTGAGACGCTTATTTAAGACTTAGACTATTGAGCAAATATTGATGCGTTCCGCAGAATAAGAAGCATCGATGTCATGGTCAGATAAAGCGAGGGATTCACTTCTGGGGCCTGGGGCTGGACTGGGTATGAGATGTCCCGGAATCTGGGCAGCGAGGAGGGGAAGGCGGGGGGAGGAGAGGGAGGAGGGAAACCCACTCCAGGCCAGCCACCTTCCTTTTAGGCACACGCCGGGCACCGACGCGGGCAAGTTTAAGGAACCTCCGCAGTGGCCTTAGAACGAAGGTAGTGTTTGTACCCCCTTTGATAGTTGAGGCAAAGTGAAGGGCAGCAAGCCGCCGCTAGGTTGTGGCAGAACCGAGATCCGAACGTGGTTCTGACCCGGAAGGCCGCGCGCGCGCCAGACGAGGGTTGTCCTCGCCATCGGCGGAGGGGCCGAGACGCCGACGGCTTTCTCGCGGCCCCCGGTGGGGCGGAGAAGTGAGTTGATGATGTAGTTCGGCAACCAATAAATTTTTTGTTTTGCGCATCCGCGATGAACTAGGCGCTGTGTGGGTCGCAGGGCGTACAGAAGCGAAAAAGACCTAAGCCCCGACCCCGACACGACAGTCGGACGTCCCCGTGGAGAGGCTCAAAGTTTGGGAGAAGTCGGATGCCCACGCCGAACGCCTGCGCGGCGTGGTTAAGGTCCGTGCCCGGGCTCTAGGCCCGCACCGCGTCGTAGAGAGACTTGGATAGACCGGAGGGACCCCTTCGACCCCTATCAGACCCAGAGCTTCTCACGCGAGACTCTGCCCGTCACAACAGGCTTGGGGCGCCCAGAAGAGATTCTTCCTCCCTATGTATCGCTAGTTTCCGTTGTTCTCTGGTATACAATACCGCCTCACCCGTCCACTGTCTGTGCGACCCTCCTGTAGCCCAGGAA
>PITB01037494.1:0-10718 GCA_004024585.1 Paradoxurus hermaphroditus | reverse complement strand
TCTTGATTTTCAGTTCAACGGAAATAGATAAATCTGAAATAACCCTTATATCCAATAAGCCCACTCTCTAGGCATCCCCATTCTTCCCAGAGAACAAGTTTCTCTGTAGCCACAGGGCACCGCCAGCCTTGGCTTCCACGTACTTCCCTCCACCAGTGTTCTTGTTCTCAAACCACACTGCCGCCACCTCACGCCCCCTCCCGACGGCACCCGGAGAACTGTCCTGTCGCCCCGGCCTGAAAGGTGGTCAGCTCTGTTATGGCCTCACGCCTCCACAATGTCCCTGAGTGAGTGCCTCCTCTTCCATCATCCCCAGAGCACCTGCTGCCCCAAAGCTTCCAAAGCACCTGTAGATTTCCTCAGGAAAGAAATCGCTCTTGTGAATCAGCCACCTGCCACCTGCGGGGGCACCTGACGCCCCTCTCTGGATCCTCCTCCCCCGCTGCTTTGCTGGGAGCGTTTTCCTGCGGCTCAACTTTACTGTCGAGGAACTGAGGCTCAGGATGGTCACATGGTGTCCTCAGATCCTCCCAGGCTGGGAACCACGCCTTTCTGCTCTGAGCGGGCTCCGCACTGCCTGTCGGCACCCCCAGAGCTGGTGCTCTGAATTCCCCCGCTGCAGAACCTTGGGGCCGATGAGCTGCCAGGCTCACCTGCGGGCAACACCCCCGCCCCTTCCCTCCTGCCTCTTCTTGTCACCCCCTCCCTTGACGCTTTTCCCTTCCTTTCTCCACGCAGACTTCCTTCAGTCAAGAGACCGATTTTTCTCTTTGCCAGGTAGGAGCCGCCAGGGAAGACTGCATTTAGAGACAGACCAGGCATGGTTCTCATTCAACAAAGCCGACTGAATTCATCTTCGGGAAAGGCATTTCTTCCTAAGTGGGTAGAAACACCCGTTTTTCTGCAGTTCCCGCACGGGACCAGAAAGAGGGAAGAAATCCATTTGTCTCCTACTTGAATTCACAGGACCGTGGGAAGCCAACGATGCCTTTTTCCAAGTCTTGTGAGATCGGATTCCCTGGCAACCCCGTTAGCCTGCCCGCCATGAGCACACCCGCCATCCAGACATCTGTGCGGGCAGGCCGCTGTGTTTCTTCTTCTTCTTCATGAGAAATGAGACCCAGCCCCCAGTCCCGACTACAGGGAGCCCCTAGAGAAAACGAGACAAAATTCTCAAGGCCCACAAGCCTTCTGAAACCGTATGCAAAACTCTGCGTGTCCGCGCAGTCATCCGTGAATGTACCTGCGGACAGTCCCATGGTGTTCTGCACCATCTCAAAGAGCAATGATCCACAAAGGCTCTGACGCAGGAGACCAGTGCCTGGGACCCCGGAAAAGCCCCCTCCTCCCCACTGCTAAGCCGATACAAAACTAAACAAAACACAGCCAAATAACTCTTACACAAGCTGAAGAAAATATTCGGCAAAGACTCAAGACGCTTTGATATTCAAATGTTCTCCAATATCTCCGGGAGGGAGGAGGAACACAGGATACTTGCAGAAGTAATTATTTGTGCAGATTCTGTTGTCAGGTAATCTTTTAACAAGCGATTTGATGATCTCCCCGGCGAATAGTTTCTCTGGGTTAATTAATAGGTTAATTGATATTTTGCCTTCTCTACCACATTAAAGCCGTTTCCCTAAAGAAAGTTGATTTAGTTTCCAAAAACGAACGGTATCCTGGTCTTTGACACACACCACCAGAAAATGGGCTCTTGCTAACGTGTTCAAAGAGAGAAACATGTTCATTTCTCATTCAGCCATTCGCCCGTTATTTGCACACTTTTCTCAATGAACACCAACACTGGACGTCAGAATCCGAGAGTGTGACAAAAACAGATAACAATCATCAGTATTATCATATCACCGTGAGTCTACGTGAGTCTATTCACATCTAGGAATCACAGGGCGACGCTCTTCCTAGTTACATTACGGGATCGGGGCAAGCCCGTCTTGCCATCGGTACACCTAAAGAATGGACGCACGTATCAACACACGCCCACTTTCTTTTCCCCCGTGGAGGTGACATTTACATACAGCAGACGCACAGATCTTAGGTATACGGTTGAGTTTTGACAAATGTATACACTTCTCTGGGTGTCTGCAGTCAAATGCATAGAATCAAATTAAGATACAGGACATTTTCATCGAGCCCAGAATTTCACTTGTTGGCCCTTCCAAGTCAACCGCACCCCACTCTGCCACAGGCAACGGCTGTTCTGGTGTCTTTCACTGCCCTTGAGTTTCTAATGCACTGAATTATGAAAACGAACTTTTTTGTCTGGCTTCATCCATCCAGACTCGAGATTCATTTCTGAGATGTACCCTCACTGCACGCACATTAAAATGCAGCCTTCTTTACTTCTGACAAATACTTCACTGTATGAATACAGGACCATTCATTTTTCCATTGTTTCCCTGAAAGTTATTTGGGTTCTTTCCAGTTTGGGGGTATTATTGATAGGGCCGCCGCTCTGAACATTCCCATACACCTCTTTTGTGGATTTATGTTTCCACTGCTCTTGGGTAAGAATCTAGAAGCACAAGAGATTGCGGTTGGGAACTATAGACTTAGCTTTGTAAGAAACCTTCAAAGATTTATACCAAAGTAGTCGTACTGACTGCATACTCCCATCACTGATCCATGAGAGACTAGTTCCTCTCACATTTGGTGTGGTCAATCTTTTTTTTTTTTTTTTGTACATTCAAAGAAATTATAGAAGGAAAATTTTACAAATAAATGAAGGCGTTAAACATCTATAATTGCGAGAACTGGTAAAGATTATAGATATCAGTCTATATTAACATATACAGAATAGATTTATTTGATGTTAACACCAAAGAAAGTATCTTATAAATTACCCAGAGAAAAATTAGACCTACTATAAAGAAAACAATATATATACACAAGGAATATGACTTTCAGGTTCCATCTTAGATTCAGAGGACTCAGAAAAAAAGTTTCCTGCTGTTTTACTCTTTAATTGAAGTACAACTAAAATACAGTCTTATATTAGTTTCAGGAGTACCAGCATAATGATTCAACAACTCTGGGCATCCCTTACTGCTCACCATGATAAGTGTGCTCTTAAATCACCTTCACCTATTTCCCCCAACTCCCCTCTCGCACGTGGGATCATCAGTATTTTTGATTATAGCCATTCTAGCAAGTTCTGAGAAGGTGTCTCAACATGGTTTGAACTGGCATTTCCTAATGACTAATGATGTTGGGCACCATTTCATGGGCTTATTGGCCACTTATAGATCTCCTTTTGGAAAGTGTCTGTTCAAATCTCTTGCCCATTTTGAATGATTGATTTGTAGGCATTTTTATATATTGTGTATATAAAATCCTACATCAAATACATAGAACTGAATATATATTTTTTCAATCTGTTAGGGAAATCTATTCATTTTCAAAGAATGTCTTTTGATGAGCAGGAATTTTTCTTTTGATGAAGTCCAACTGAACAATTTTTATGGTAGGTGTATTTTGATTCCTGCCTGTGAAGTCTTTACCAAAAACAAAGTCATGGTGTTTCCCATTGTTTTCTTCTGAGTATTTCATCTTTTTAGCTTTTATGGTTAGGAAACATTTTAGATGGAAATGCATTGTTGTTTATGGAAGAGGGGGTTAAGTTTATTTTTCCCAATGATTTTTTTAAGGGTTCATTTATTTAAAGAGACACAAAGAGAGCATGAGTTGGGGAAGTGGGAACAGGAGGGAGAGAGAGAGAGAGAGAGAAAGAGAATACTAGGCAGGCCCCTTGCTGTCAGTGTGGACGGAGCCTGATGCGGGGCTCAATCTTATGAACCATGAGATCATGACCTGAGCAGAAATCAAGAGCTGGATGCTAACCAACCAAGCCACCCTGGTGCCCTGATTCTTCCCAATGATTTTATTCTGGCCTCCCCACCTTAACCAAAATCAACTGTTTGTTCCCTGTGTGTGTCTAATTCCAGACAACCAGGTTCTGCCGATTATTCATCTTCACTGATGCTAATACCACATTCAACTTCTGCAACTTTATAGTAATGAAACAGGTGGTGGAAGGCCTTGAAATACGTACTTCTTCTTCAAGTTTGTTGTAGCTATTCTAGTTCCTTGGAATTCCTTCGTAAGCTTTAGAATCAGCTTGTCCATTTTCACTTTCTGGTTGGAACTTTCACTGAGCTCGTATTAAACCCATAAATCAATCTGAGGAGAAATGATAGTTTAGCATTATTGATTCTCCTCAGAGATGTTGTCTCTATTATTTCCCCATTTGATATTTTAGAATTTTTTTCTATATTTTTTCCATCTTTCTGCTTGGGGTTCATTTCACAATTCTTTTTCTGATTGCTTGAAGGAGATTTTGATCATTGATTCTATCTTTTATCCTTTTTTAACTTAAATTTTAGTTACTGCATACAGTGCAATACTGGTTTCATGAGTAGATTTCAGTGATTCATCACTTACGTACAACACCCAGTGTTCATCACAACAAATGCCCGCCTTAGTACCCATCACTCATCTAGCCCATCCCCCACCCACCCCTCCATCAACCATCAGTTTGTTCTCTATTGGTAAGAGTCTTTTGTGGTTTGTTCCCCTCTCTCCTCTTTCCCTCCCCCTTGTCATATGTTCATCCCTTTTGTTTCTTAAATTCCACATATAAATGAAATTAGATGGTATTTGTCTTTCTCTGATGGACTTATTTAACTTAGCATGATACATTCTACCCCCATCCAAGTTGTCTTCTTTTTTTCTAATACAAACATTAAAAGTATAAATTTCCCCCCAAGCACTACTTTAGCTAAATACCAAAAGCTTTGATATGTGTTTGTATCGTTATTCAGCTTAAAATATTTATTAACTTAACCCTGTACTTTCTTTGATCCATGGGTTCAGAGAGTATTGTTTATTTCCTAAGAATTTTTGTACTTTTTCTAAATAGTTTATTGTTTTTGATTTCTAATTTAATTGACTTATACTCAAAGAAAATATTTAATCTTCTGATTTTCATTTTAGACAAAGAATAGCTCCACGCAGCGTGAGTTCTACTTACACTTTAAAAGAATATATATGCCGTGGTTGTTGGGCTATGTTCTATAAATAACAATTAGATCAAGATGACCTCCATATTTACTGAAATTACGGCTAATTTTTTTTATTGATTATTAAGAGGAGATATTAGTATCTCCAACAATTTGGGTGATAATTCACTGATCTTTCTAGTTCCGTTGGTTTTTTGCCTCATGTATTTCAAAGCTTTGCTACTAGATACATACATATTTACTATGTTTATGCCTTTCCAGCATGTTAACAATTTTGTTATTATCAAATATTTGTCTTTGTCTTCAACAGAAGTCCTTGTTTTGAAGAATATCTTGTCTGATAGTGATATAAACACAGTGACTTTTTATCTTTACTGTTTTCTTCTTTTTTAAATTATATATATATATGTTTATTAATGTTTATATTTAACGTTTATTTATTTATTTTGAGAAAGCAGGAGAGAGACAGGGAGGGGTGGAGGGAAAGGGAGAGAGAGAATCCCAGGCAGGTTCTGTGCTGTCAGGACAGAGCCCAACACAGAGCTCGATCCCATGGACCATGAGATCATGACCTGAGCCTACATCAAGACACTTAACCGACAGAGCCACCCAGGTGCCCCTGTGTTTGCTGTTTTCGTGGTATATCTTTTATCATTCTTTCCTGTTCAATAATTGTGTCTTTGTATTTAAAGTGAATCCCTTGTGGATACTTAGGTCTCGATGCTTTAAACTCCAAAATGATAATATCTACCTTTTAATCGGGGTGTTTAATCCATATGTACTTAATGTAATTCTTGATGTTTACCATATTGGTATTTCTATGTGTCCTGTTTATTCTGCTTCTCTATTTCTTCTTTCCTACTTTCTTTGGAAAGTGATCAAATATTTTTAGTATTTCATTTTTAGTGTTTTTATTGTTTTTTTAGGTATACCTCTTCATATTCTTTTTCTGGTTCTTTTAGGGGTTACAGCATGCTTCCTTACCTTACCATGATGTATGTAAAGTCAACAGTCTACCAATTCACATAAGAAATAAATAACAATTTCACTCCATTCAACTCCATACCCTTTATGCTACTGTGGCCATACATTTCGCCATCTGTTACTTTTCAAACAAATCGACAGACAAAGCACACACCGTACTTTATATTCGCTTACGTGTTTACTATTTCTGGTGCTCCTCATTTCATCCTTCCAGTATAATTTTCTGGGCTCATTTTCCTTGACTATGAAAAGTTCCTGGAATGTATCATGTAGTGTAGACCTGCAGGCTGGTAATTCTCTTAGTTTTCACTTATCTGCCAATGTCTCTGTTCACCCTCATACTAGGATATTTTTGCTTGGTATGAAATTCGAAGTTAAACATTTGTCTTTCAACACAATGTTATTCTATCATCTTCTGGGAAGAAATCAATGTCTCTGTGGATCATTGTTTCCCTATATATAATGCATCTTTTCCCTCAAATCGCTTTGAAGACTTCTCGGTTTTTGACTTTCAGTACCTTGGTCATCACAGGTATAGGAATAGATTGCTTTATTTTTATTCCATCTGGGATTTCTTCAACTGCTTAAATCATTATTTAAAAATGAAATTTTTTTAATGTTTATTTTTGAAAGAGAGAGAGATAGCGTGCAAAGTGGGGAAGGGGCAGAGAGAGAGGCAGACACAGAATCTGAAGCAGGCTCCAGGCTCTGAGGTGTCAGCAGCGAGCCCAGCGTGGGGCTCGAAATCATGAACCACAAGATCATGACCTGAGCTGAAGTCGGACACTCAACTGACTGAGCCACCCAGGTGCCCCTTAAATCATTATTTTAATTTTTTGCACCAAATATTGAAAATTCAAGGTATTTTAAAATTTGATTTTTCTCTCTTATATCCTTTTGAAGCTCAAATTTTATGTATTTTTGACTATTCAAATACTGTCCCACTTGTCATGAATAGAGAGTCTATTATATTTTCCCCCTCTTTATATCTGTTCCTCAGGTTGGATAATATTACTGATCTGCCTTCAAAGTAACTTGCTTTTCTTCTGTTATTCTTGATCTATTATTAAGGCCACAAAATGAATTTTTATTTTACATATTACAGTTTCAATTCTAATTTTTTAATGCTTTTAATTTCTCTGTTCAATTGTCCCTTTGTTCCCTCATTATGACCATGTTTTCCCTTAATTTCTTGAATATATTTATAATAACTTCCTTAAAGTCCTTGTCTGAAAATTCCAACATCAAAGTCATCTCAAGACTTGCTTCTATTGACTGCTAGTTTCCTTGATCATGGATCACATATTAGTATATTTTTTTCAACCCTAGCAATTGTTTTTAAAATTATTTACTTAATTTTTTAAAGGTTATGAGAGAGAGAGAGAGAGACAGAGCAGAAGCAGGGGAGGGGCAGAGAGAGAGAGAAATACAAATTGGAGGCAGGCTCCAGGCTCTGAGCTATCAGCACAGAGCCGAACACGGGGCTTGAACTCATGACCCATGAGATCATGACCTGAGCTGAAGTCGGGCTTAACCAACTGAGCCTCCAGGGTGCTCTGTAATGAAATGAAGTATTTCAGGGATACTAGCTAGTGTGTTCCTAACTGATAACTGAGTTTTGTTCTGGCAGCAGGAAAATTATCAGCGGATCTTTTTGGTCATATCAGGTTTGAGGTTTCCTTTGTTAGACATGAACTTAGTCTACGGCAAAGTCTGATTCGAGTGCTCCGCAAATTTCTCCTTCTTAGGAAAGAATTTGAATCTCCTCCTCCTTCTTGGGCCGGCGAGGCCATAGCTTGCAGGAGGTCCGCCTTCCTGTCCGTCTGGAAAGTGCTGCAGGCAGAGAGCTGGGTGCTTATGAAGCTCATCCCGTATGCCTCTTTCCTCTCAGGGACTATGGTCCTGGGCTGCCTGTTGTTTACCTCCTTATAACAGCTGCCTCATGCATTTTACCAGATTGATAGCTGTGTATGCCAGTAGAGAAATTTTAGTGCCAGTTACTCTGTCATAGCTAGAAGAAAAGTCCACTAGCTGCTTTTACACAATAGTTCAAGTGGATATATATATATGCACACATGTATTTTTTTTTTAATATTAGAGAGAGAGAGAGAGTGAGTGAGCGGGGAGAGGGACAGAGAGAGAGGAGAAAGAGAGACAGAGAGAGAACCTTAAGCAGGCTCCACACTCAGCCCAGAACCTGACACAGGGCTTGGTCCCACGACCCTGAGATCATGACCTGAGCTGAAATCAAGAGTCGGACGCTCGACAGACTGAGCCACCCAGGCGCCCCCGCACACATGCCTCTTAAAGCTAGTGCTATTGGAGCTTAAAGACTCCAAAGTCAGGAGTCAACTTGGTGTCTGTTTCACTCTATTAGTTATTTATGGAGCTCCAGGGAGGGATGTGGAAGTTCGCAAAGCCTGCGTGAGGTTAAGATGCAGGCTCCAGCGAGCTTCCACATCGATGTCAGAGAGGCGAGGACGAGTCGGTGGTAAGACGGGATAAGACTGCGTGGTTTCAGTCCAGGGGGGCGCAGACATGATGAGCCCCTTGGCTGACTCAGAGGACTTCCCGAGGAGAGAAACAGCAGCAGATTCTAAGGGCTGAAACACAAACACTGAAGGGTCCCAAGCTACGTTTGAACTTCTGGAATATCTTCTTCCTTTGTTCCATTAACTGCCTTCCATTTTGCAAGTTAAACCACATACAAAGAATTTAACGAACATCTGTTAGGAACTCAGTCCTCTGTAAATTCTGGAAGGTAAATAGTATGGAATGTGTGTGGGGAAGGGGCGGGGCAGGGTCCCTGCTGTGTTGTACAGGAATGGAAAAAGTGGCTCCTTTCTCTAGTTTTGAGATGGACTTTTTCAGTCAGCAGATTTTTTGAACCTAACATGAGAGACAGGGTAAACATGCACTTTCCTTTTGGGTAAAATAAAATAGAGTCTATGATAATCAAGTACTGGGTAGTACAATATTAAGTCAAAGTGTAATAGAATGTTCAGGAGAAATGAATTAGTGGGTACAAGAATGAACAAGGAAGGCTTTTTGGAGTGGCCGGGAGCGGCATGGGATCTTTAATACTGATGGTTTGGGGGATGGTTTGGGGGCGCCTGGGTGGCTCTGTTGGTTAAGTGACAAATTCTTGATCTCAGCTCAGGTCATGATCTCTCGGCTCGTGAGATTGAGCCCCATGTCAGGCTCCATGCTGACAATGCATGGAAAATGCTTCTGATTCTCTCTCTTCCTCTCTCTCTGTGCACCTCTCCCCACTCCCATTCTCTCTCAAAATAAATAAATAAACTTAAATTTTTTTTTAAAGAATATCAATGATTTGGATAAAATAGGAAAAGGCAGGAAGGCACTCTTATCAATTACGTTTTAAGGAAAACATAATCATGAATACGTTTGTTTTCTCCAATGGACAAAAAGATAACCTATATATAGATAATCTATATATATAACTCATTGAATTACCTGCTTTTCTGTAATGTTTTCTTTGTGCACCAGTGGGGCAAAATAGTATGTGCTTAATTTGTAAAGAAGGAGGTTTAAACCCCTACTTTTATCAGTGAAGCCTTCCTGTGATCTAACAACAAATAAAGTGATAGCCTGTGGGTGAGTTGACCTGCTGTTCCTAGGATGACTTCTTTAAAGTCACGGCCTTTTACCCAGAGGTGTACTGGCCCTGGCCTATTACCTCACGGAAATACCAAACACAGGACATGATTTCGATGTGGAAATATCATCTGTTTCAAATGAATTGAATGGTCCAACCTCAGTGTCCATCATGCATAAAATCCATTGACAGCAATTAAACATCTGTCATTGTTGATTTGCTAACAAGAAACTACTGGAATAATCATCATACAAACTAGCAAGACTGGACAAAATGGAGATAGTCCCTGAAGAAATCAGGGGGAAAGTGAGTCTGGATACCCTTATCAGATCCTTGGCTCATGCAGCTAGATCCTGAATCTTGGAACATGGAGGGGACAGTCCCAGGAAACGACATCGGCCAATAAGCGTTAGGGACACGGGATTTGAACATCTCTAACTTATTCTACGATGTTTATGATTTTACAGGAGAGAGATGTTTCTAATATTCTAGCAATTATCTCCCTCGATGCACCTTCCCTTACTGGAGGGACTCCTAAGTCTCCTAACTCTTGCTCCTAATGCATAAGAAAAGCTCATCCACAGGCAGAAGACTGGGATTGTTCAGATGGAATCATCAGGCACAGCTGGGCGGGCCAGCCACTTAAAGAAAGAGTAGATTGTTTCATCCCCACTGCTTGATGGGTGGGATTAAGTACCTTCCAGAGAATGGCATTCAATGATAACAAGGAGAATCTATGTAGAGAGTGTCTTAAAATATTACCAGAGTTACATCATTGGACATAAACCTAGCTAAATATAGAGATGAGAGTATTAAAGAGTTGATCCTTTTCCTTTCAAAATATGCAAGCTAAATTAACGCTCAATGGAGTTCTGGAATATTCTACACCACATTAAAATACATACATAATGAAGAAATTAAGAGCTAAGGCACTAGGAAGGCAGGTTTGGGGTGCAAGGGAGGGTAGTTTTGTGGTTTCTCTTATAAATACAGGGTCTCAATTCCATACGGAAATCAGAAACCCTCTAGGAGAATACAATTACTCTATGGGAATGTATCCCATGAGAGGATGAGTTTGG
>PITB01037493.1:0-10732 GCA_004024585.1 Paradoxurus hermaphroditus | reverse complement strand
GCTGTGGCATCCTCCCAGAGTCAGGGATCGGGGAGGGTCAGGAATTACTGACCCTGCGGACCACAAGCAGGAGTCAGATGTCTTTGCTGGCCTTGCAGTGTTGGAAGGATTGAGAGGAGCGTGGGACAAGGAAGCAACGAAGAGGGGAAGAGGGAGCTGTCCCTGTGTTTCGCGTGACAATGAAATTCAGTGCAGAGTGGCTTTCTTTGCTGGCCCTCTCTCCAGCTCTCACTGGAGGCGCCTTGACTTGAAAACCGAGTGGCGGGTTGCCGACCTCGACCGGCTCAGGTGCGCACCTCGAGGGCTCCCCCGTCAGGGAGATGGGTTTTCAGCACATTCTGTGAGCCAGGGCTTTCAAGCTGGGCTCCTCGGCTTGGAATTCCGTCTTGCAGGATTTATAGAGGTTGTGTTCTCGGATCTGCGGGGTTTTCATTGGGTAAGTGGGCTTCGGCATCTTCAGAAATGGTTCCCTGGATGGGACCTTTGCCAGAGCTGAGATGCAGAGTTCAGGCCACGTTAATCTCTCACGCTCTTATTCTTGGGAGCTGGCTATAGGGGGCTCGGGCTCTGAAGCGCAGCAATGGTGGTCTGGTCGTGGAGGGGTCTGGGGAGCTGAAGGAAGAGGGGCTTTAAAAGGAGACCTAGGTGTCAGCTAAGAGAGACCCTCTTAGCTTCCCTCCTCCCTCTGGCTCCCTCTCCCCCTCCCCAAGATCATGTCAGCGGCCCCCCAGTGACAACCTGCTGGCTCCCCAAGGACCTGCTCATTGCAAGTGATCACCTCCCGTGCTCTCCAGACTCCTCCAGGTAGTAGCTTGTCTCGCCCCATTACACGTGGCGGCAAACTGAGGCTTGGAGAAAGTGAGGACACCTTCCAAAGTACACACCGCCTGAGCATTCTAGATGAGGAAAGCGGCTCCAGATTAGAGTTTCTCTTATCCTCTTCCTTATCTGCATCACGGAGCAAGAACTTTATCACAATAATCCTCTGGGACAAAATCAGGCAACTGACTTAAAATACATTATGCAGCACCAAGAATCTAGTGGGTGCTCCGTAAAAGTCATTTTGTTTCCCTCCCTCCGAGTCATCGGTATCTAGATGATTTCATATCCTCAGAAAATTCAGTGTTGAATCTTCCTATGGCAAACTGAGACCCGGACTATTTTGATTTTGTTTCTTCCCATCTTCCCCACCCAGCCCTCTTGTTATTGCCCCTACAGTCTCCTAGCTTGGAAAATTTGCATTCTGTCAAGTTGGGTTCAGCATCTGCTTGGCAACGGCACCCGCTCCCTCTACCTCCTGTACTTGGTAGACGGCACATCTGTCCTTGCCACCCCAGGCGCCTTGGCACTGTAGAGATGGTATTTATACTAACAACGATAAAGTCGTTTCAATTACTGTTATTAATCATTACGCATGTCAGGACATGTGCAGAGTGTTCTATGGTAGACTCATTTAATCTGTCCATCAGCTCTGTGTCTCGGGCCATTACCAGGGCTCATGTTACACATGAGGAGAAGTTCAGAGACACAGGTAGAGAGGGGAAGAGAAGGGATTGTAGCTCCACTGGCCGTGAAACACGTGCTCGTCGCCACGATGCTGTTGCCTCCGTGGCACCGACAGATACGCAAGTGCGGTAGACTAGCCCGCTTTGGGTTTAGGATAACTGGGTCCAAGTCCAGTCCTTCCAGGTGTGAACTGTGTGAATTTAAGTGCGTCTTCCTCTCTCTGTGTCTTTTACTATAAAAGGAACCTCTGAGCAGTGACATCCAGTGGACACACTGTGGTCCCCATAGGTCAGATACTCGGGTTCCCCTCGCGGAAGCCGAGGCTCTCTGGGTTTGGCTGATGTGATCTCAAGCTGTTAATTTCTCTCTTGTTTTTCAGGTAATGAACCAAAAAGATCATGTCTGAAGTACAAGGAACGGTTGAGTTTTCTGTAGAGCTACACAAATTTTATAATGTGGATCTCTTTCAGAGAGGGTAAGTATGCACCCCTGTTTCTGTGTGTGTGTGTGTCCGCATATACAGTCAACTCTTGAACCACACGTGTTTGAAGTGTGCAGGTGCACAGCCCATGGATTTTTAAATGCAGTAGAGTACTGCGAATGTCATTTCTCTATCATTTTCTTAATAACATTTCCTTTTCTCTAGCTTACTTTAGTGTAAGAATAAAGTATATGGTACATATAACATACAAAATATGTGTCGTTGACTATGTTGTCAGTTATCAGTGAGGCTTCTGGTCAACAGTAGGGTAGTAGTAGTTAAGTTTTTGGAAAGTCAAAACTCCTACATGATTTTTAACTGCGTGGAGGAGGGTGGGCACCCTGGACCCCATTGTTGTTCAGGGTCAAGTGTGTGTGTGTGTGTGTGTAATTTTTTTTTTTTAACATCTATTCATTTTTGAGAGACAGAAAGAGACAGCACATGAGTGGGGGAGGGGCAGAGAGAGAGGGAGACACAGAATCCAAAGCAGGATCCAGGCTCTCAGCTGTCAGCACAGAGCCCAATGTGGGGCTCGAACTCACGGACCACGAGATAATGACCTGAGCTGAAGTCAGACCCTCAACCGACTGAGCCACTCAGGTGCTCTTTGTGTGTGTTCGCGTGTATTTTTCCTGGCAGGAAGTAGAGGTAATAAGGACAGGCTGTAGGGCATTTGGATTCACGAGGAAAGGATTTTCATTATTTTTCTGGCCAAGAGTAAAATCCAAATGTTGAGTGCAGTTGAAAACCACCCATATATTGACAGAGACTTGAGAACGCGAATTGCTCCCTCCCTCCTGCAGGTTCCTCTCTCTCTCCCCTCTTCTGAGTTTCTCTTTCCATTGCAAACCCTAGTCAGTTTGAGAGGAAAGTGAATTTATGGGAAAGGAAGCTTGCTTGGGTCGCTCTGATAATGAAGGTGTCAGGGCTGTCTCCTCAAAATCGCATATCATAAAACCTGTGCCTCCATCTCTCAAAAACTGAAAATGTGTGTAAGTCCTCTTTAAATACAGACTTAGAATGTCATTGCTTGCAGTGTCTGAGGAGGTACTCTGACTTTGGCGGTTCACACATGTGATCTTATTAGGTCGTCATGATAGACTTACCTCTCAGGGTCACTGCAAATAGTAATGTCAGGTGAAATTCTTACACAAAGCATCCAGACCCAGACCAGGACCGTATCCTCACAGTGACTGCTACTACCTTCCCTGTGTTGCAGACAAGGAAGCCTCAGTTCATAGAAACTGCGTTTGTGATATATTCAAGTTAACAGAGCCAAACGGGAGGCATCTATTTTGAGGAAAACCACCTCCGTGCTTCAGAGCCAAAATATAACTGGAAGACAGAGTTTGGGATAAAGAGGAACTAATGGTTTTATTGCTTTGCTGGGCAAAGGAGGCTGAGGCAGGCTATGGCCTTCAAAAAACTGCAAGTCTTCCCGGAGGACGGGACTGGGGCGTTTTCTAGAGAAATACAGGGTCTAGCCTAATTTTGACAAGAATGGAGTATGCGCTGCCAACCTCCTTAGTCCTTGGTCTTTTTCAGGGATGGCACCAAGTTCCTGAAACCAAAGAAGGGAGGAGGGGAGGCTTGCGGAAGAGAGGAAAAGGTTACTTTAAAAATCAAGCTTTGCCAAAGCATTAGTGCAGCCATTTTGATTTTTGTTCAACTTTGTGCTTTTAAGCGGTTCCATCTGATGGTTTGTTTTTGCTGTGTACCCAACCACCGTAAACCTTAGTGGCTTAAAACAACAGCTTTCGATTTAGCTCACAAGTCTGAGGGAGGGCAGCTAATTTGAGCCGGGCTCCAGTCGGGAAGGTTCTACCATGCCAGAGCAGGTTGTGGGGCATTCTAGACTAATGAGGAAAGGATTTTCATTATTTGTCTTGCCAAGTGGAAAATCCAAATGCTAGAGGCAGCAGGCGATCCAGGCTTGCCTACCTGGCAGGTGAGACTTCTGAGCAGGAGTGGAAAGACACACAGCCTCCTGCCAGCTGTCCTCAGGCTTGTACAGGGTGGTTTTCATGGCCTTCTGCTGGCCAAAGCCAAGTGCAAGAACAGTCTGGATTCAGGGTGGAGAAATAGAGACAGTCTCTTGATGAAGTGGAAGGATCTGTGAACACTTGGACAATCTCGCCACCCAAGGTTAGTCTCCAGGTTCAGAAGGAGACTGAAATTAATGCTTCACGTGCCTCTTGTTATGTTATGGCTCCTTCTTACATAAGGTGAAATTCGGTGGCCAAGCTCTTTTGGTAGGTGACCTGAATCAGATGGTGAGGGGGAAAGGAAGCAATCCGGGGGCCAGCAATGTCACAGGGACAGAGGCACATAGGGGTTCTGGTTGGGGTTCTGGAGCTGGATTCTGAGGAAACGAAGCTCTGCGCATCAGCTCACCTCCATTGGTCTTGCCCCTCCTCGCTTGATCAGCAGTTGTATGGTGGAGTGAGAAGAGTCTAGGCTTGGGGCCAGACCTCTTGAGTCCTGGCTTGGTTATTGCTTCTCGGAGCTCCTATGATACCTCCTTCCGCTCTGCTTTTCAGATTCTACGTTTACAAGAAAGGAAACATTTTCGATAATGTCGTGTGTCTATCATAGTGTTAGACACTTCTGTTTATTATCTCCTAAATCCTCATAACCAACCAGAGAACGAATGATATTATCTTTATTTTGACCGACAGGTAGCTGGGCTCGGGGCGGTGGAACGGTACACGGCTCTAACACAGCAGAGTGGGGATCTAGGGCTGAATTGCTTGTTTTCTGACAAATAAGCCTGGTCTCCTCAGTGGGCTGCCTTCTCCCCAGGTCTGCACAAAATACCCATCAAGGTGTGGGAAGAAAATACTAAAATTGCTTACAATTGTTTTAATCAAAAATAAGAGAGAACTCAAGCTTCATTAATAATTAGAATCCAGACTGCCCCTGGAAACCTTGTTGTGTCCACACGGCACGTAGTGATGACTCCCACTTAGTAACTCTGGCATCAAATAAAAGAGCGTTGTCCCCCAGCACATATGAGCTGACAACATCGCCCTCACAGTGCAAAATACTGCAGTTTGTGACTGGGCAGTTACCCACGCCTGTAAATTGTTTTCTACCTTTAACTGCACCAACGCTCTCAGGATAGCAAGTGGCTTCAAAACAACGACTGTAAGGCAGTCATGAATTGAAGGTAGTATTAATAATTAAAGCATAGCAAACAGCAGGCATGACAGAACCACAGTGGTCCTCTCCTGCACAAGCCTGTTCACACACACACACGGAGATGGAATGACAGGCTGATCCGATTCCGAAAAAAGGGGACTGAGAAATTTGAACTTATTTACAACAATTTGATATGTGGATTCATCACTGTAATTATTCATGATGCACCTTGTGCCAATTGTATTCTGGGCCTTCAGGTATTGACAAGGCCCTGTATGAAATCCTTAGCAAGGCGTTTCAAGGGACACATCCAGAACTTGAAGAGGGCCCCGTACAGTTGGTTAAGGGGGGTACAAGACGAGCGTGGAAACCATGCTCACCCAGCAAGCCTAAGATCCTCTAGATCCATGTGTTTTGGGGAGTCATTTTGTGTAGCCCCATGCTTACCCCCAAAGTCTAATATTAGGCTAAATTAAAACCAGAACATTGAATCACTGTAATATGTATATTTTTAGGAAGAGCAAAAAGGTTATGTGTTCCTTTAATATAAAAAGTAATTAATTTTTAGAACATGGATTACTACATTCTTTCTCTCATCTTTTCAAAGACCTTTTTCTATACTTATTATAATGCACATTGCATAGGAGGGTACAACTGTACATGTGTATGATTATAAATAAATATACATATAGTGGGGTTGCATGCTTGAAGCCGTTTTTATTGTATGAAATCTTTGGCACTTGGTGACCGTCGACCTACTGGGACAAGGGCTCTCACAGATTTCTTCCAGCTCCTCATGCTAGCACTTTGTGGTGTTGATACACTGATGTGGATGAGGGCATTGTCTTGTGACTAAACATGGTTGAGCGTGGGCTTCATAGCAGCTCTGGCCCTGGACAGGCTTGGGCATCATTTGGGTGAAGGCGGTCAGACCTCTTACAGGGATGGAGTGGGTTCTAAGATCTCTAGGGCCCCATCAGCAGTAAGACCTTGAGGTTAAGAGCCCCCAGTTCCCTGAGCCCAGGCTGCAGGGAATCATGGACAGGCTAGTTGTGGTGCCAGCCAGGATTCTGCGTCTGCCAGAGGGGGTCCTGCAGGTGGTCTGTGGTGCTCAATCGCTAAGGATTTTCCCGCTCTGAATCCCGCAGGAGCCGTACTCATGGTGAGATGTAGTTACTTTACCAGGAAACACTCCATGGGAAGTGATGACTGCGATCGAAGCCTAGTGGGCAGGGTGCCCACCACATGAAAGAAAAGTGGAGGATTTCCACAGCCCATTCAAGAAAAGGAAGGCAGCATTTGGGGAGGCTGGCCCATTTTGGGGGTGTGAGGATGTGTCTCAAGACCCCCCAGGAGGCAGAAATTAGAGTTGGGGATTGCAGAAGAAGCAGCGTGCTCTTCCTCAGACTTAATTTGACTGTGGCCATCCAAGTTCCGGCCGTTTCTCCAGTTGATGAGAAAGGCCCCTTGTCTCTCCATCCCGATGTCCCAGAGCATCACTGCCCGTGGTGAGATGCTGTATCAGAACCGCATGGATACAGAACTGAGAACATTGCTTGAGATTTTTGCTCCGATTGGAGATTACTTGCTTCTAGCACATTTACTTTTGCGGATGGTTTTTCTAGTCCCAAAATGCATATTGCCTTTGGGTGATGTTTGCTTTGAGCAAACAGTCAACTTGCATTTATCCAAAGTCTACATTGACTGAAGACAATTCTCAAAGGAAAAGGATCTCCTGAAACCGGTCAACAAACATTGGTGAATTGTCAACCTACGCTTGGCAGCAAGACACATCCTGACAAAAAGGCAGGGAGGCACACTGGGGAGCCTGGCCTGGGGGTCACAGCTGAATGTGAAACCAGACTCTGCCACTTGTCAGCTCTGAGAGCATGAAAATATCCTTTTAGAGAGAGAGTGTGTGCAGGTGATGGGGAATGGCAGAGAGATAGGTGGACAGAGGATCCGAAGTAGGCTCCTTGCTGGCAGCACAGAGCCCGATGTAGGGCCCGATCCCACGAACCATGAGATTATGACCTGAGCCGAAGTCAGATGCTGATTGAGCCACTTAGGTGCCCCCCCCCCAACACACAATGTACTATTTAAATCAATGCACCTCAAAATGTGGCTAGAGTCACCACTATGCTGCTGTTAGAGATGCAGACTTTTGGTCCTGGCCCAGATCTACCAAGTCAGAATGGCTGGTGAGGCTCAGGAAACCATGTTTTCATGTGTTCTCCAGGTGAGTCTGGTTGAACAGCACAGGAAGTTTCTATGACAGTACCAGACTAGGCCGTGTGCTAGAATCATCTACGGAACCCAAAAATCTACCCTCTGGACTAATTAAATGAACCATGTCTAGGGCGGGACCCCAGGCATCAGCACTTGTAAAGTTTCCTAGGCGTTCCCAGGTTGAGAATGACTGGGTTGGGACCAAGTGAAGAGTGCACATGTGGAGTACTCCCAGCCTTTGAGGCTCTTTATCCAGAGAAAACAGACCCAGGTCCCTCCTTTCATAGCAGGCCTGTGGCATCTACCCTTCCCCAAGAGGAGACTGGATTTTGTCTCCCTTTGCACATGCAAGACTTTTGCTTACGAACCCATGGAGATTCTGCATTAGCTTTCCAGCGTGGATTCTGGAATCCAGAAAGCAGAAGGGAAGGTCTTATTTCATTTATAACTATTTTCTTTAAGGGAATACCTAAGTGAACAACTAAATATAAGTCCCATTATGTGGATATCCTAAGTCATCAGTTTATTATATCTCATTTATACCTATTTATGAGGTTGTGAGCCTTCATTCCCACTATTGTTCACTGAAAGGGGGTTAACATTTGTCCTTGAAAACGTATTCAGATTTCATTTTAAATCTTTCAGACAAAACTCTACCTCAAACTGACTTAGTGAAGGTTTTTCCTGATGTTCAGACTCACCTCCTGGCCTTTCCTGCACGCCTTCTCTCCAGTATCTACAGTATCTAGAAGGTTCTCTGCCCAGAGGTTGTAGATGATTACAGACAAATTCCCTCGTACCCACAGAGTAGTTGCACAAAACGACCTACAATCAGTATTATCAGATCTGATGTCTAAGTTCAGACACTCATGGAACTATTAGTATTGAAAACCGCTTTGAACTCACATGCCTTTTCTCTACCAGAGTGAACACGGTTGAGACCTAAGTCAAGGGACTCCTGGAAGCAAATGCCATCTTGTGTTTATGCCTCAACGTCCCCACCAGAGCCTAATGGCCAGCGACAGCCAGGTCCCTGTGAAATGAGTTAACCAGCCCTGATGCGCCTTAATAGACTGAGAAATACAATTATCTTTACTTGCCAGAGATCGATTAATTGATTTGTCTGGTTCTGTCAGAAACGATCCTTTTCTTCACTTCTCTCATTAAAATATGTTGCCATCCTTCCCATTCTTCCCTCACTTTTGAAAGGGAGTGGGGATTATAAATGGGTGAGAGCCCCATCGGATGTCTAGCTTTGCCGGGTAAAGGAGAGGCCACCTACGGCTCGGGGAGGTTGTGGTGCGTTGTGAACACACCGGGCGAGCATATCCAGGGCTTTGGCTTTGACCAGGGTGCACTTGCTGCAGAGACAGGGCGAGTGCCCTGGTGAGCGGTCAGTGGGTACGATTTTCACACCACAGGAGCCGTGGATCCAATACACCATTTCAGTCCCGTGACTCTCCGCATGTGCAAACCCACGGATGCCCTTTCCTTGTGGATAAGTCAGCGTGATTTAGGCTTTTTATCACTCAGAGTCAAGGGCTCCATCTGGCATGGGGAATGTGGGTAGGCTCTACAGTCTCTAAGAATAAAATTCCATATTATTGTTTTAATAAGAATTTAATCTCCCCATAAAAAGGCATTATTAGAAGTTTTCCTATGACGGTTACTCAAGTACTTATGTACTGGACTTTCTAGATTATTTTTCTAGAAAATCCACATTCCTGTCAACAATGGCCCTGTCTCATTTTTTTCTTCTTTCGCCTTTGAATCTGTGACCTCCCGAGCCTGCCTGTCACTTTATTAAGCCTTTTATCCTCCTAACCCCTGGCTGAGGACGCAGTCGGCAGGTCTGTGAAGAAGAGACCCCTCCAGGGGACTGAGTGGGGCCTGTAGAGATTAACCCGCCTCTGGCGAGCTGCCCACAGGGCCTGCATCCCCCCTGGGGGATTCAGGGAAGAGGCAGAAGCCCCTGGGCAGTGCGGCCCTTTCTAGTAAGAACTAACATGGTTACAAGAACACCAGGCAGGCCCCTCAGGGGAGCGAAAGGCAAAGGCGGCTGGCCCTGAAGGCGATGGAGGGAATGAGCACAAATCTGGATTCAAATTCTGTCTCTTCTGTTATTAGCCCGGTTGCCCACAGGCAAGGTGCTAACCTCCGGTCTCTGTTTCTTCACTGTTTTTGCAGGATCGTTACTGGAAGTCAGTGTGGTCATATTTGTCAAGCTTCTAGGCAGACAGAGGTCTGGGCCCTGCAGTACTAGCCAAGGCGGCCTGAAACCGGGGCGCTGATCTGGCCAGACTCTGAACTGGGCCTTCCTTCCTATGTTTTAAGCAGGTTACTTTTTTTGGGGGGGTTTGTTTTTTAAGTTTATTTATTTTGAGAGAGAGAGAGAGAGAGAGCGCGAGCATAAGAAAGGGAGGGGTAGAGATAGGGAGAGAGAGAATCCCAAGCAGGTTCTGCACTGCTAGTGCAGGGCCGACACAAGGCTTGAACCCACGAACCGTGAGATCATGACCTGAGCTGAAATCAAGAGTCAGACGCTCAACGGACAGAACCACCCAGGCCCCCCAAGCAGGTGCCAGGTAGTCACCACCACTAATCTTCCAGGAAGAGGTAAAGTCTTCTTAGTTTTACGTTTCTTTTTTTCTTTCTTTCTTTCTTTTTTTTTTTTAACGTTGCTGGTGGAAAACCTAATGGGCTCCGTGCTGATTCGTGCTGGCCTCAATGCGGGGAACTGCCTCCGGTGCCTCACCTCATATTTGGGGCCTCCAAAGTGAAAATGCCACGTTTATTTTTGTTTCCAGCCCTAATGAGATAATTGACCTATACTGTTAGGTCAGCTTAAGGCGTCCCTGTGCCGATTCCACACACATCTGTGTCCTGGAAGGCTCACCGTATCTTTCAGCAACTTTCAAGACAATACATTTCTACAGAAACAGTTGCTTTGGGAGCTCTCGTGAAATGTCGTCCCTAGAGATCTAGTAAACTGCATCTGTTTCTTCTCCAGAAGGTTCTTTGAATGGATCTTGGGTCAAAGTAGAAGGTGTGAGGGAGGAAGGTCCGTAGGGCTCTTGTTTGCTTCCGCGTGTTGTCCAATATTGCTCAAGAGCAATTTTTAAGTGTATTTCATCAGATTTCCTCATTTTAAATTTTCAATTGCACACACACATGCACACATAAGACAGTTTTTGCCTAGTTAGTGAAGGAATCGTGATGACAGTTCATCTTTGTACTTTTCCTCATTTTTCACAATGCACACGTCACTTTTGTAATCAAAATTCCCTCTCTCTTTTGCCCTCCCTCCCCTTCCCTGTCCCACTCTATCTCCTTCCTCCTCCTTCCTCTTACCTGTCCCCTCCTTCCTCCACCCTG
>PITB01037492.1:0-10719 GCA_004024585.1 Paradoxurus hermaphroditus | reverse complement strand
GCAACACACAAAGATTCAACAGTCTAAAAACAAAGAAGAAATCCTACAAGATTAGAGACAGAAAAAGTTACCTATGAGGGAGAGAGAGCCCAGAGAGCTGAAGTGAAGCCGACTCCGTGCCTCGAAGCTGCAAGGTGAGGAACCACCATCTACCCACAACTCTGCGAAGGCCAGCACGCGGAGAGGCCGCCTGGAAACCGAGGTATCATTCGCAGAGCGGGGCAGAGAGAAGGGCACGCCCTCCGAGAGAACCAGAATGGAGAACAGGAAACAGACTGAGGTCACTTAGGAGGGGAGAGAATGTGCGTCGGGGTGAAAACCTTTGCTGCATGCCTGCACCCCTATAAAAGCATCGTACGCCCCCAATTTAGCTGATGTGCGTAGTTATGGCCGTGTGCAATATATGGATTCCTAGACCAAAAGCGGATATGCCACCAAAATATGCCTCTTTGATACAAACATTTTCTTGAGCTAGTTATTTTATTTTTTTTAATGTTTACTTATATTTGAGAGAGAGAGAGCGAGTGAGAGAGAGACAGTGCAAGACCAGGGGAGGGGCAGAGAAAAAGATGGAGACCCAGAATCTGAAGTAGGCTCTAGGCTGTCGGCACAGAGCCTGACGCGGGGCTCAAACTCACAAACCGTGAGATCATGACCTGAGCCGAAGTCGGACGCTTAACTGACTGAGCCACCCAGGCGCCCCAAAGCATGTTATTTTTAAGAAGTACTTGAAAGCACTCAAGAGGATACCTAAGTACAACACTATAACCACTTTGGAAAAGTTGGGCATCTCCTAAAGTAGAATAGTCACATACTCTACGCAACTGATTAGCAATTACATTTCTCTGAATGCACCCATAAGAAGCTCTTATATGTGTTCAACTGGAGGTATCTGTTAGAATATTCTAGAAGGTTCATGCAGCATGGTTTGCAATCGCAACGAAACTGGAAGGAGCTCATGCTGTCCATCATTAAAAAGGAAGATTAATAAATTGTGGTATACAATTCACACAGGGGAATACTGCGCAATATTCAAAACAAGCCATAGGCAACGACGCGCCACAATATAGAAGAAGCTTAGCGATGGGCTTCGTAAGCGACAAAGGTCCTTCTCGGAGGCATGGTATCCTTTTGTAAACTGAACACATAAATTGGAAGGTGCTGAGAGCAGAGGCAGAGGGATGGGAGAACGGGGTACGGAACACAGGCATAGTCCTAGCCTCCGCAGGCTTCAAGGTTGCCCATTAGACAATTAAACCCAAGTAAGCAAACGGACGATGATAGGCTTCGTGTGGCCAATTCAACGTATTAAAAGCTCTGAGAAGCTTCCAGGAAAGTAACCTATTTAGTGTTGGTGAGCAGCTGAATCAGTCCCAACAGGGAGATGGATGGTCTCGTGGCCCTGGGAGCGGACACCCAGAGAACAGCCCTCCGTGAAGCGACCACTTCGGAAATGCCATTATAAACTAAGCTGATTCTATCGCCACCCACATTTTAAAGCCTCGTACTGCCGCCCTTCATTCTGCTTGCAGGATAACATCTTTTCTACTTGGAACGCCTGCCAGCACCTGCCGGAAGACAGAGAGACCCGTGCTGGATGACCTCATTCCTCCTCACGTGGACTCACACTTGTTTATTTCTCTGTCTGGAGGAGCCTCTCCACCTGCTTGCCTGGGGAGCACCCGGGCATCACTGAGGACTCCGTTCAGGTGCCACGGCCTTCGGAAAGCCTTCCTGGACCCCCGCCCCTGCCAGATGGAGCCCCGATCCGCTCTCGCACTACCCCACCCGGTCCCTCTCCACCTAGCATCGTGTTCACGAGACTTCCTTGTTCGTCTGTTTGTAGCGTTATCTCTCTGCTCAGCTGTGAGCTTTCTGAGGGTAGGACTTGTGTCTGTACAGGTCCATGAAATGAGAATTAGATCCAGGAAGCCTGAACGAAATTTCCGCCTCACTCGCCAGCTCATGTATGAGCGCGTGGCCTTCGGCGTGAGGCCCTGGTCAGCAGTGAGCCTTCTGTGTTGGTTTATTTTAATCTCGGCCACCGACAGATAGGACAGGGTCTCCTAACCGCCGGGGATTCACAAAGCACTAAGTTCGGCTGAATCAGGCTGAAAGACCGATCACCTCGGGCCGTAGGGGAGGTAAAAATGCCTCTGAAGTTCAAAGTCGGGCAGAGAGTACAAGATACGAATTCACCTGGGTGCAAGTACTTTAGGGAGGCGTGCTCAGTGCCGGGCACTGTCCAGGGACAGTCAACTCAGTCCGAGCTGTGCCGTTTGCCATCTGTTTTCTCCCACTGGACTGTAGGCTCCCAGAACGCTGAAGGTGAACGTGAAAAAGAGCACACGGAGGGATGCCGGGTAGGGACACTGAAGTGCCCTCTTGGACGGAACTTCAAAAAGAGATCGCGTGTCAGTTGAACCAAGAAAGAAACAGCCAGACCGATGAGTGGGGCAGAGAGTGTTCTTGGGGGTCAGAGGCTGGACATGCACGGTCAGGGCAGTTTGGATGCTCCCTGAGCTTGACGAAGCCAAGTGCGGGAGTGGACCGAGCGGACAAGGAAAGGGCAGCCAGGACGTGAGACGCGGGGGGGCAGTCAGCACCTCGGAGGTTATTCTGCCAGCGGCGTGTTTTCCAGGGCCTGCCGGTGATCACGACATGCCTCCCCCGCACCGTCCAGAAGCACCGGTGACGGGTTAGGTCCACCCCGGGGTGTCAGAACAGCTTTCAGTGAACAGTGCATTTCTGCCAGGAAACAGACCAATTGCTTTCCATTCACCACCTCTTTGAATTAGTCCCACAAAATAACGTGCTACGACGCTCTCACGAGAGCGGTTCTGCGTGCGTAGGAAGAAGGTGCACATTCGTACCGAGAAGTAAGTTACGAAGTCCTCACGGTGAACGTTGGGAGGTCGCTAGTTACCAACACTCGGCATGTCTCCGCACCCCACATTCCAGGTACCATCTGGCAAACCACGGGGGGTGCAGACCCACCACCACTATTAGTCGTCAACTAATTTTAATGTCTGAGTGCCCTTCTGAGGTTTTTTATAGAAAGCCAAGTTCCCCTTTTTTCAAAAAGTGACTAAAAATTTGGCCCAGTGCATTGGTATCTGGTAAGGAAGGTACTCTGAAGATGTACGGTGGGATAAACAGCATGCCCCCGAATTTCACGCCCACCCGGAAGGTCAGAACGGGACCTTGTTTGGAAACAGCGTCTCTGGAGATGCAGTTGGTTGAGAGGCAGCCCGACGGGATGAGGGTGGACTTAACTCCGATGTGGCTGAGGCCCTGCTAGGAATTGGGAAATTCGAACACAGAGCCACCCAGGGAGAAGGCCGTGTGAAGACAGAGGCAGGGAGTGGAAGGGTCCCCTCCAGTCCCGCGTCTTCTTCAGGATGGGACGAGGGGCCGGGGTGAAGCCCACACTCAGGTAGGACCCCGGCGGGGGGGGGCGCTTCCCGACGGGGCGAACTCAGCGGCGCCCCGGGAACATCCCTTCCCGTAAGGGCTGAACGCCAGCCCAGAAGACGGGGCCGTGGAGTCTCGCCTAGACATCCTCAGCCGCGTGTAGACAGCCATCTTCCCACGCTCCACGCTCCGTATGCTAACTCGAGGTAGAGACCTGTCCAAGCTAATTCGGGAAGACTTTGCATGCTTCCTTTTATTTTGATGGTTTTCTTTTAAGTCTATTGATTTTTGAGAGACAGAGAATGGGGGAGGGACAGAGAGAGAGAGATGGAGAGAGAGAATCCTAGGCAGGCTCTGCAGCGTCAGCACAGAGCCCGATGCAGGACTCGAACCCATGAACCATGCAATCGTGACTTGAGCCGAGATCAGGAGTCAGGCGCTTAACCGACGGAGCCACCCAGGCGCCCTTGATTGTTTAATTCGACTTAACAAATACTGAATGAAAGTAACCTTTTCTAGACACTGTGGCAAGAACTAACCGCGTAGAGGGACATGCAAGTCTCAACGGTGACCCTCGAGGGAGCCGCCGCGGAGGAGGGCAGGCGGGTCTCCAGCCATCGGGCAGAGCACCGGAGCTGGGGCGGACACACAGAGCGGGAGTGGGGGCTCTCGGCCGGGAGGAGGGACTGCTCGGCCAGACTGGAAGATGCTCTCAGTTCGCTGGGCACAGCAGGGGAGCAAGCGGAGGAGGTGACTCGGATTTCCTTACACAGGGAAACGTGCAGCCGCGTCACGTCCTTCTTTATTATCTTTAGTGTTTACTTACTTATTCTTGAGATAGTGGGGGGGGGGGGAGCAGAGAGAGGGAGAGAGAATCCCAGGCAGGTTCCGAGCACTGTCAGTGCAGAGCCCAACGTGGGCCTCGAACTCGCAAACTCTGAGATCATGACCTGAGCTGAAACCAAGAGTCGGACGCTTAACAGACCGAGCCACGCGGGCGCCCCTACACCACGTCCTTCTGAAGCGCAGAGCCCGGTCCTTGGGGCACCGGCGGCTGCACCTCGCGGAAGCCCGGAAGGCTAGCGGACCACGCTGGCATGTCGAGTCATCATCCCACGGACACCCGGAGCAACTCCAGGGCCTCCAGCAGGCCTTCGGGTCCCGCCCCCTGCGCGGGGTGAGGAGCCCACGAGGGGGGCGCAGCCATGCTCACGCTGGACCGCCGGCTCCCGGCCTCCCCGGGGCCCACCCCAGGTCAGCCTGTCTCGGCCCCGGACAAGCCCAGCGTCCCCACCACCTCTCGGTTGGCGAGGGGAGGGGGGAGCCCCGAAGCCCAGTCACAAGCTGGTCGGCCGGAACCGAACCAGCGCAGACACACTCCCTGCACTCGGCCTTCCCCCTCGCAGGTGGACCAAACAGCATGTGGGACGGCGGTCACCGAGGCTTGGTCACAGGCGAGCACCGTCCTCAGCCCCACGGCCCCACGCGAGGCGGGCCCGGCTCCCCAGCCGGCCCCGAGCTTCTGAGTTAGAGACCTCTGGGCTAGAGACTGAGCCGCCGGAGCCCCCGGCTTTCTGGGCTCGCAGAGCCCAAAATGGTCTGTGAGGCGCGCGGCGCCACCTGCTGCAGTCACTCCTAAAGGTGAAGGCCGGGAACCGTTCCAGGGCGTTTGGGTTTTGTCTGGTGGCTTGTGTTTTCACGAAAATTTGTGTTCCTCAAGAAATTTTAAATACATTTAATGTGGGCATATAATTGCATTTGCTCAACTCTTAGGATTTGAGGGGCCTGAGGCTGTGTTGAGAACTGTCGGAGCACCGATAAAGGATTTCCAGGGGCGCCTGGGGGGCTCAGTCGGTTACGTGTCGACTCTTGATTTCGGCTCAGGTCATGATCGCACGGTTCGTGGGTTCGAGCCCCACGTCGGGCTCTGTGCTGACATCTTGGAGCCTGGAGCCTGCTTCAGATTCTGTATCTCCCTCTTTCTTTGCCCCTCCCCCACTCACACTCTGTCTCTCTTTCTCTCCCAAAAATATAAAACATTAAAAAAAAAGAAAAAAGAAATAAATGAAGTAATAATAATAAAATTTCTATGTACCACCAAAGCCAACACAGAGATAATGCACTTAATGGTTTTTGAAAACTGGGGTCACCTGGGGGGGCTCAGTCAGTTAAATGTCCGACTTCGGCTCAGGTCATGATCTCATGGCTTGTGGGTTTGAGCCCCGCGTCGGGCTCTGTGCTGACAGCTCAGCGCCTGCAGCCTCCTTGGGATTCTAGGTCTCCCTCTCTCTCCGCCCCTCCCCTGCTCATACTATCTGGCTCTCCCTCAAAAATAAATAAACATTAAAAAATAAAAATAAAAAAAAAGAAAATTACATGCAGGTCTGAATTTAAAGACCTGCTAACCAGGAGTTAGGCTAAAGAGAAAGAAAGGAAACATAATGAAAATACTACGCAGCACCCCGTGGAGATGACGCACGAACGCTAGACAACGGGAATATGCCCTCATCTGAAGCAACAAAGACAGTGGGGTGAGCCATGGGCCGTGAGCGTGCCTGCACACGTGTATGTGTGCACCCGTGTGTACACGCACATGTGTACGCGTGCGTGTGAGCACTGGCACACGTGTGTGCCTGTGCACCTTTGCGTGTGTGCACGTAAGCACGTGTGTCCATGCACGTGAGTGTTCGTGCATGCATGTGTGCATGTGAGCATGCGTGTGTGCATGCGTGTGCGCGCATGAGTATATGTGCACGTGTGTATGTGAGCGTGTGTGTATGTGAGCGTGTGTGCATCCAGGTATGTGTGCGTGTGAGCATCCGTGCATGTGTGTTTGTGTGCACGCCAGTATGCTTGTGTGTTTGTGTGTGCGAGCATGCGTGTGGGTGTGCATGCTCCTGTGCATGTGTGTATGTGTGCACGTGAGCGTGCGTGCATGTGTGCACACACCTGCAGCAAATCGGGAGGAATCTGAGCAGTGAAAAGCTGTCCCACACTGGAAATCACTCCTGTGCCAGGATTCAGACCCCAATGCTCAGAGTCCACACAGACGGAGCCGTCATATACGGGATCGCCGGCTGGAGGGCGCCTCTGAGAGTGAGCGGGACAGGTGCGGTGCGTACGCCAGGGGAACGGGGCCGCTGTCCCCAGCAAGCCAGGGCGCGTGGTCATCCTGACGGGGAGCTCAGTGCACAGGAGAAGAGAGCAGTGATCTCGGGGCGGGGTCCTGACCGGAGCGGCCGTAGTGCCAAAACAGGGCCCGGTCACCACCCCCCCCCACCCCCGCAGGCCTCTGCGCTGGGGCTGTCAGGAGAACTGGGAACGAGAACCAGAAGCAGGAAAAGTTTCCACCCACGTGGATCACTTCTGCACGCACCCTCCTTTCTGCCCCACTACTAGCGAGACGACTACTCTACCGGAATGCAGACTGAGGAAGCGTACGCCCGTCCCTCCTGTGGGTCCGGAATGAAGGAACTGAACCAGGGTGCTCACGCACCTGGAGCGGGTGGGGTCCTGCCCGTAACACCCTGAGAAATGGGGACCAACACACGTCCTCTGTGAAAAGACCCTTAGAAATGGAGGAAAATACCAAACCATCTCTCACTCATCTCATTTAACCTGAATTACTTCCTCGGACGCCCCGTGTCCTAACACAGCCACGCCGGGGTCAAGGCTTCAACATACGAACGGGAGGGAGGGGCCGGGCTGGCATACGAACGCCACGATCCTCGGCGTCCCGTGGCCTGCCCGCCCGCGTGGGGCTCCCATCTGGCCTCTGTCGCGGCGCGAGCTCTCCCTGTGGTCTGTTCAGGTGCTGGTGAGGGCGGCCGAGAAGATGTCCCTGGGGCCGAAGGGTTACCTTGAGCTGAAGGCAGCTGAGAGCAGATGCAGGGAAAGCTCTCTGCCCTCCCCCTCGTTTGCCGGAACGCAGGACACACGCTCGTACTCCTCTCCTCTCCACCAGGAGAGACGGAAGCTAACCACTGGCACCAGTTCCGGGCGTTTCTCAGCCCAGACACGCAGGAGAGGCCTCCGTGCAGCAAACATGACTCACTTACCCTGTCTGCCCTTCGTTCCTTTGCATATTTGCTGGAGGACAACTGGCCGTTCCTAAAGCTCACAGCCTGTCTCCTCCGTCTTATCACGTCTCTAAAAGGTTAGTGTTCTTGGGGCGCCTGGGGCACTCGGTCGGTTAAGCGTCTGACTCTTGATGTCGGCTCAGGTCATGATCTCGGCTCAGGTCATGATCTCACGGTTCGTGGGATCAAGCCTGGAATCAGGCTCCTCACTGACCGTGTGGCGCCTGCTTGGCATTCTCTCTCCCTCTCTCTCTCTCTCTCTCCCCCTCCCCCTTCTCTGCTCTTCCCTTGCACATTCTCTCTCTCTCAAAAATAAATAAATAAAATAAAATTCAAATTCAATCAAATATCTCTAACTCTCAGGCTTCAAATAATTTTGGAATGCAGGACTTCGATGCAAAACGAACGCTCGGAGACCAGGGGCAAATGCTTTCGGATGAAAAAAACCACAGTGGCCACATTGGCGGAGGAGGGGTTTCGATCGGCTCGGAGTGTGAGCCGTAGAACACACCGCATAGCAGGTCCTCGCCTGCCTCAGAAGGGAGGGACGAAGACGTGAAGCCAAGACGGAAGAAAGGGTGAAGGGCGGCCAGTCCGAAGCCGTCACCATGCGGGACACGCCCGTGTAATACACATGGCATTCAATGTGTTCAACACACGGAGGGAAACCGGAAATAACTGGGAAATGACTGGAAACATCCAATCTCAACAGCGACCAAAGAGCCGCCTAAGAGACGGCTGTAAGAGGGATGGTGAAGACGTGGAGAAATGGTTCTCGCCCCACCAAGAGCTGCACGTGGCGGCATACGGCAGGTGCATGATAAACACTCGTGACCAAAGGAACCGATGACTTTGTGCTCACGTGTGCTGGAAACGGGCGCACGTCGACATGAGGAGGCTGGCGATATCTACCTTGGAAAGGTGGGTGCTGCTGCCCCCCAAAATCTCCCGACGGAGATGTGTGAGACTAGAAACACCTCGCTGGCTGAATCCGGGCACAGGGATTCCTCCAGGACTGCCTGGCCTGGGAAGGCTCGGGAGTGCCGCCACGCGCCCCAGAAGCAGATTGGTCACAGAAATCAGGGCACCTGCGCGTCGCGGCACAGCCTGACAGCGGTGACGCGGTCGTGCCCGATTTACAACAACAGATGCACACATGTGTTATTTATTGAGTAAAAAAGCAAATAATGAAGAGGAGTTAGGGTGGAATACCACTGTCGTCGAATAATAAAAACGCGTGTGTTAACGGTGTTACGTGTTAACAGGGGGAAGACCACACACCGCTAGGGGGACGATGACCCGTGGCGTCCGTCTACGACTGCTGTGGCTAGCCTGCATGTTCTGCTACTTTTCTCTTGATCCCACGAACCGGGAGATCATGGCCTGAGCCAAAGTCAAGAGTCGGACACTTAACTGACTGAGCCACCGGGCGCCCCATTTTTTTTTTTCAAGAAACACATCTTAATGGAGCATTCTATCCTTTCTGCCCATTCATTTTAAACACTTGGAAGAAGACGAGGGCACAGACATACACTAGCCAGAAGACAGAGCCCACGCGCGGAAGGAAGCCTTGGGGACCTGCGTGCATCTCTCCGAACACAACCACTGCGGGATTCGCTTTTTGAGATAAAAACCCAGACTCCGTGGAGCATAAAGACACGCCGAGGGAAGAAAATATATAATTAACCCGAGGACACGGAAGCAAACCGAACCGTTTATTATCGATTTTTCCTTCCGCGTCTGCATTTGCTTAAAGTGAACTCCAAATTACCCGGCGTTGTAACAGTGACAAATGTTAGCAGGCGCTAAGAGTCTAGCTAATTAAGCTCGTTATTTTAGTCAAGCTGGGTCTTTGACGAGAACTCATCACACCCTCCTGGCTGCCCGCACGGCGCCGTGAGCAGCCTAGTGAATACGCTGCCTGGCCCCCGCCCCGGGTGTGCAAGCACCACCCCCAGGGGTGTGAGCACCGCCCCCCCCCCGAGAATGCCGGGTGAGCATTCAGGGTGATGCCGCCTGTCCCCACAGCTACTGCAAGCCCGGCTCACGGGAGAGAAGTCGAGCTTGGTCTTCGGGAGCCAGCCAGCTGACGGACAGGTCCTGAGAAGCTCAAGCCCCTCTCTCCCGTCTCCCCTCAATAAAACGAACCCCCTACAAGCTCTGAGAACAGCCTACGTAAATTCACCCGGCCGCAGAACTCCAAGCGCTCCGAATTCCCTGGCAGCAAGCCTGGGCCTCATCCAGCCGGGGGCGCGCGGGCTCACGGCCAGCCAGAGAGAGAGTCAGCCACTTCTCTGCAGGGAGGGCCCCGCAGGTCCCAGCTGCTGTCCCCGAGCAAACCGGGAGGGTTCTGTGAAACAGTGACCCCTCAGGTCCGCCATTCTGGAAGCAGCTGAGCCTCTGGACACATCCTCAGGTTGGTAGCGGCCGAGGCTACACCACGACACCAAGGTCACTCATCCTACGCCACCTCCTATCACGCTGCGTCCGAGCGAGAAGAGGGGCGGGTGCGGAACAACAAGATAATTAAAGAGACGGGGGCGCCTCGGTGGCTCAGTCAGTTAAGACACCAGTCTTGGTTGTGGCTCAGGTCAAGATCTCACAGTTCCTGAGTTCAAACCCCGCGTCGGACCCTGTGCTGACAGTGTGGAGCCTGGAGCCTGCTTTGGATTCTGTGTCTCCCTCTCTCTCTGCCCCTCCCCTGCTCGAACTCTGTCTGTCTCTGTCTCTCAAAAATAAATACGTGTTAAAAAAAAGTTAATAAAACTAAACTTAAAAAAAGAAATTTAAAGAGACCACACTCATATAACTTTATTACAGTATAGTGTTGTAATTTTCCTGTTATTGTATTATTAGTCTTCTCCTACGCCTGATATATGAATTAAACTTTATGGTGCGTATGTAAGTACGTATGTAGAGGAAAAAACAAGGTATTTACAGGATTTGCTGCGGTCCATGACCTTGCCCTCTTGAAGGCAGCCCTCCAAAATCAGGAACCCACATGCATATTTGAGGTTCTTGAAAGCTACTGAGATCCACAATCTGTCCTCACATAATTTGGAAGTAAAGGGTTGGGGGAGTCTTACCTGAAAAAGTAAGTTTCGGCTGTGTCATAATGGCCGGGCGTTAGTTTGAGGGGCGGGTAGTCAATGGCCAGAGGCCTCACCATGAACAAGCCCATGGCCAAGGCCACGAAGAGCACGGGCAGCAGCAGGTTGGAGAGGGC
>PITB01037491.1:0-10725 GCA_004024585.1 Paradoxurus hermaphroditus | reverse complement strand
GCTGAAGTCAGACGCTTAACTGACGGAGCCACCCATTCTTTAGGCTTTAGAGTATACACTTTGAGGCAGCTATAATGTATATTTTGTTGAGGGTAAGATTTTTTAAAATCTGTTTTGACATTTTCATTTCTCAGATAAAGCCCAAGGCACAATCTTTATTTTGCTATATTTGCTATGAAATCCTAGTGACTTATTTTAAAGCAACTACTTAAGTGGCCTTCATCTGCTGCAACTTATTCTGGAAAAACAAGAGCCTGTTTTTCCTTATCCTGGTTTCCAACTTGCTGGTCCTTCTGCCGGGAATGCTCCCTCGCCCTCCACCCCCCACCCCGACACCCCTGTGACTTGCTTCCGCAGGTGGCGGTCTCCTGGGCCTCCCCGGGTCCAAAAGCCTCCTCTGCACCCACACACATCCTCCCACTCATCCGCATCCACCACACACGTGTGCACGTGACCCTCAGGCGCACGTCTATGCCTCCATTCCCTTATCCTGCCTTTTCTCTGCATAACATTTATCATCCCTTGCATGTTAACTGCATCTCCCTCCCCCCCCCCAATTATTTGTCTGTTATCAGTCACAAGATCAGGGACTTCGTATCTATTTGGTTCATTGGTTCGCTATTTTGTCTCCGGTAATGAGTATGGAGGCAGCCTCAAATATTTGTGGGATGGATGGATGGATGGATGGATAGATACAGGGATGCCAGCAAGGAGAGCATTTTGTTCAACTATACTACCTAATCCAATGTCTTCCCTCCAGATGGAAGGTGACCTGAGGTCAGGGCCTATGGCTTCTCTGTCCTTTCTCACCAGTGTTCAGGGAGCCAGCACTGAGGTTTTCCACCAACACCCGTGCGGCTGGAGTAAAGCCCCAGGAGACTCCTCCGAATTCCCAACCTCCCAGTGTCTTCAAAGCCCCGGTCCCAAACTCTGCCATCGGTCAGCAGAGGGGGCAGCCCCAGGACCCAGGCCTGCGGATTTTCTGCCAGGAGCGGCCTGTGCTGCAAAACCAAAACAAAAGAACACGGAACGCCCTGGAAACTCACAAGCTAAGGCTCTGCCCTGCGGGGCCGCAGGGTGTGCACCGGGGTGAGCCGCGGGGGCCGAGGGAGGGGGCTCGGGCTGACGTCGGGAGCCGCTCGCCGGGAGCACAAAGTTCTCCACGTCGGCGCTCCGCTGCAGATTTATTAAAAATGCCAATCTAACGAGCCGGCGTGGCCAGCCCCTGGAAAGCAGCGTGCTGTGTGTGACCGGCGCGGCTCTAAATCAGTTCAAGATGTGTGGGGGCGGCGGATGGCAGGGCTGGGGCTGCGCACGCTCCCCCCGCCGCCCCTTCGAGCCGTGCTTCTCCACGGGACGAGGACGTGGGAGTGCCGCGGGGTTGGGGGGGGAGGGTAGGGCGCGGGATGCCGGTGTGCTCTTGTCCTCGCCACGCACTGACCCCTCCCCGAAGCGGGGCGCCAAGGGCCCGGCCCTTCTCCCGAGACGACCCTTCCTTAGCCCGGAGGAGCCCCGGGCTCTTCCCCATGTGTCCTCCAGGAACCCTGCCTCAACTCCCCTCACCATCCCGGCCTCCCCAGAGCTCATGTCTGGCCAAGAATCCGCCCCCCGTGAGTGATGGCACCAGGACACAAATCCAGCCACGATGGCCCCCAGGCTAGTAGTGAACTCTTTTAAACCCCACATCGAGGTAGAAAGGGGCCGTGTGCGGTTTGAGGACCGGCCTGAGATACTCTCCCCCCTCCTGTGGAGTGGCGGGGACAGCGAGGCTCTGGAGGCCGTGTGGATGGGCGAAGGGCCACCTTGGTGCACCTGCATGCCAGCCCGGTCTTCCCAACCCAGGGAAGCGAGCGAACCTCCTCCCTTGTGGTCATGCAGACCAACTTGACGCCTGGCCCAGGAGAAGCTCCCAACTAAATATTTGCAATTAGGATTACAAATAGAGATTAGTCATTCCCATCCTGCAAGAACGCGGGAGAGAGACAAGAAAATGTAATAATATAAAGGCTGTGAAAGGTGAACTGTCAGCTCAGTGTCTCGGGCAAGTCGCCCCCTCTGTGCACCCCTTGGCTCGTGAACCGTGCAATGTTCCACGGTTCTAACTTGCCTCTTCCACCTGGGGGTCCCCTATGACAACGCTTGGCCTCCCTCCAACTTACCAGCCCCCAGCCCCCAGCAAACTGCCCTTGCCCACACAGGGACAGACCACGGTCGCTTGTCCTGCCTCCCTGCCAGGGACCATACCAAGCCCATGTGCCGAACTAACCCGTGTCGGGCTGGCCCAGCGGCCCCGTGAGCTGGTGCTGGTTTCATGCCCATTTTAGAGAAGCAATCGAAGACCCAGAGAGGCGAAGTGACTCGCGCAAGAACAAACAGCATGGCTGGGATTTGCGCCTACAGCGGGTTATCAACCACTGCACGTGTGTGCTCACTGAGTCGCTGGCAAAACAGGGAAGAAGAGAGGGCGGGAGGAGCCGGAGAAAAGAGGGGGGACTGGGACCGGAGTCCCGTCACGGACAAGGTTAATAATAATAGGAAGAGGCTAGCCATGAACAGAGGCTCGCATCTTATTCAGAAAAAAAAAAAATCCGAAGGTGCGTTTGTGTGCGTGCACCTTTTATTTTCTGGAGTCACGCTTCGCAAGTTTACCCCGTACGCTTAATTCCGAGGAACCTCTCTGAAGGTCTAAATATTAATAAAGGGGGGGTGGTCACACCTTCCGCCTGTTTCCATCTTCTGTCTTTAATGGGCCAGGGACTTCTCCCTGCTGTCGGTTCAACAACTGAGTAACTGCGGCTGGGCCCTAGGAACCCGCTCTCCTACCCCCCAGAAATACGGAGCTTTGAGGCACTCATATATGTATACACACGCGTGCCCCTGGCTTTTCCCTTTTAGGAGAGATTCCTTTTAGGAGTGAGCACGCCTCCCTGGCCTTGCAAATAAAGATGACTCGGGAATCTAAAATTCCCACCCTGCCAAGTCCTCATTTTGTTGAGTGGGATTAAGGGCACCCTGGAGGGCTTGGGGACAGCTCTTTGCCCTGCTCGCCCCTCCCCCACTCTCTCACCTCCCTCGACGAGGGAGCCGTGACCTTAGTCGAATGTATCTTTCCCCTGCTTCCGAAGGCAGAAATGAAATCGTCACTAACCCTGGGACAGAACCGTATCGCTCGCAGGGGACTTTTCACATTCCTTCTTTGATGTCACGATTGACCAGCCCCGGGAGGGAGGAATCGCACACCCATTTCTCCGACGGGGAGTCCGAGCCTCTGAAACAGAATGTGCGACCCGGGCGGCCGAACAGGGGCCTCGGCCGGGCCTCCGGGCCTGTCTGACTCACAAGCTGCCCCGTCCCCGGGGCCTTGGCCCAGCCCGAGGCTGGAGGCACTGGGAAAAACCGGTGTCACTGAAACCATTACGTCAGAGGCCACTCAGTTCCTTCACCTAAGGTCACGTCCAGCGACTTCCTGGCAACTGGAAATTCACGGCCAGGCTCGGGGTGAGTCAGTCAGCTGCAGACAACCACCAGCACTGTCTGGCGAGGGGCTCACCAGCCCTGCCCTCCCTGGGGCTAGTGCCCGTCCTGGCGCCACCCTCTGTAGAAACAACTGAGCCTGCTCTGGGCCCAGCCTCTAGCCGCTTCCCGGCCACTCCCCTGCATCTCGCCCTCTGGTGCCGCGGACCCCGGAGCCCAAGCCTATGTTTTTCAAATGCACGAAAGACATCAAATTACCGAGGGAACCAAGGAAAATACAGTCGTAAAGATAGTTTTACTTTGCAATCGACTAATAAAATATGTGCTTTCCTTATTATTAACCTTCAACAACGAGATCGAAAGAGCAGGATCTAATGTCCGATGTAATTTAGTGCTGGTGGGCCGAAGTGATATGCAAATGATATGCAAATATCACACGATAGGCAAATACCTGTGGTCCCGTGGGTGGCGCAGTTATCAACGCTATCGGTTCCTGGCCTACATTCATCGCAGAGGCAAATGCTAACTTTCGGTGAGAAGTTAGTAAAAATGAAGATTTTACTTCGGCCCCATCCGAGTTCATGACCCCCTGGGTGGGGGAGGGGGGCTCGGTAGTTCCAAGATTAAAGAGCCCCGTACACTAATTTTACACGCACACAGTGCTTCGGTCCCCCGGTGCTAAGCAGGACACAGGGATTAGGGGCGAGACGCTCCCGCCTGCCACGTAGACAACATGCGTCCAAGTCAACCGCTCTGCCCCCTGAGTAGCTGTGTGACCTAAAGAAGTTTCTTAACGTCTCTGGACCTCCATACCTCGTCCAGACAGCAGGTGGTAATAATACTCACTACCTCGTGACACTACTGCTTAGCCCAGGGCCTGGCACACGGTAAGGGCTCCACTAAGTCTTTTTCGTTCTGATTGATCGTTTTCATCTGCCCTTTCGAGAAAGCCCTACGGGGCGCGGATTAGCTCCATTTTTCCACCTGAAGACACCGAGACTCCGAAAAAGGAAAGGAAAGGCAGGTGCCCAGCGTAACGCAGGCTTTTCCTGGGACGGCCAGAGGAAAATTCCAGAAAGGTAATCTGAAAGAAACACCAGTCTGGATGGTGAGGAGATCCTAAGGAGAAAGGCGAAAACTATCTAACTACTTGCCAAGTAGGTGATGTGGTCTCCAAATTAAAAACATTGTTTTCGTTTTCGTTTTTATTTTTGTTTTTGTTTTCTCCTCGGCAGGCAAAACGGTGCCATTGCTGAGTATGTAACTGCCCCCGGTCAGGATAAGCAAAGCCGGCTCTCTGGGTTCTCCGAGGGAGGTGTCAGCAAACTGTAGCGGGCGCGTGCTCCCCCTCCCCTTCGGGAAAGCCCCCGTCTCCCCCACTTAGGCCACAAGGTATGGGTGGGACAGCCTTCCCACTCCCACCCCCACCCCCACTGTGATCCAGAGAAGCCACGGTTCAAAGAGCGCCATGAGACCCGCACCAAAAAAGTATCAAGCTCATGGCTTTAGTTGGAACGTTAGGAAAAGGGCCTTTTCTTTCTTCGAGGGCTACTGAGAGCCATTGCTAACCGTCTTTGTCAGCGCCTGGGGAGAGCCCCGTCTGACGAAGAAGAAAAGCAAAGGGGATCAGGACCGAACATTGAAAAAATAACATCCTAGTGTCAGGCCCTAAGAACCTAGATCAAACCATACCTGATGGCCATCCCTATGGTACATTGTTCATTTCTGTTTAATACATTTTCTTTTCTGTTTCGTGTGCGTTAAGCGCCTGCCACTTGCACACAAAATAGCCTGAACTAACAAAATCTCATTTTCTTGCCTCTAGCCTTCCCAGCTCGCCTCAGCAGGGTCTTCTGGGCCCCAGACTCTCACAGGCCTAAGTCTACTGCAGTTTCCTCTCCTTCTCGGGGAAGGAGCATGTCTTCAACCCGTCACCGTTCACCCCTGCCGCTGCCGCCCAGTGAAGCCATTTGCAGACTCAGGGTTCCAGAGAAGCCCCCGAGGCCGCGTTGTCCCAGAGTTCCGTTCCGGGCTCTCTGCCTTGCCAGCAGGATGTCAGGTCTTGAGCCCAATTCTACACCCTGTCTGCAGGCCCTGGTACCAGGACTTCCATCCTGTTAGTCCAGTATGTGAAGGACACAATAGCCCCTCACTACCCACCCCTGCCACCCCTGCTCTGTAATCCAAGGCCGAGCCTCAACACACCAGCATCTCTCGGCTCAGTCCTAGGCTGACTCGTATCAAAGTTTCGACACCGTTTCCATATCTGGCAAAGAAATGGCTTGAAAAGTCAGACTTGGGGTAGACTATTAAACCGAAAATAAATTCCTTATGGAGATCATTTAAACCTAAGCCATTACAAATCCCAGCTATAAGAAGAAGGAGGGCTAAGACTTTCTAATACCCTGACAGTTAAAATAGTCATTAAAATCCAGCCCGATTCTCTAAGCCATGATTTTAAAGTCCTATCGGGAAAACTCAGGAGGACAGAGAGGGTTTGTGCAGAGGCGGGACAATTACGGGAGCAGCGTGAGAAAAGAAAGTGAGTTTTCTCCTCCTGGCTTCGGGGAGGCCCCTTCGTGCAGCCCGCGAGGTCTCTGAGCCTCTAACAGAGAACCGACTGGCTGTCCCGGAAAGTTTCCTTAAAGACAGACTTCCAGGTGGGACCACACAGGGTTCAGAATAGCTTGAGGACGGAGACAATCAGCGCTCCGGTGCACAGAGAAAGGGACAGGGCTCAGAGGGCAGTGGCCACAGGACCGTGACAAAGGTGCAGCTCTCTGGGCCAGGAATTTAGCCCTGGACCCTGCGTTGGATGAGGCCCACTGGGGGCAAGTCGCTGATCTGAAATTTGAATGGCATCGATGACAATAGCCATCATCTACTGAGGACTTACTGTGTGCCAAGCATCCTTCTAAGTCTTGGTGCCCTACCTCGGTTACGCCTCACAATAGCCCTATGGAGTCGATGCCCATATTAGCTCCATTTTGCAAGAGGAAGCTGAGGCCTAACGAGGTCAAATTCCCATATTATTTCTTGGTTGCTGTGTTCGGAATTACCTCAAAACTTAGTAGCTTAACCCATGTTTATTTATTATCTCAGAGTTTCTGTGGAACAGGGATTTAGAAACACCTTAGCTAGGTGGTACTGGTTCGGGGGTCTTTAAAAAGGGTGTAGTCACGACATTGGCCAGGGCTGCAGTTAGCTACAAGCCGGTCTCCGGTTGGAGACCCAAGATGGCTTCCCTCACACGGAGGCCTCAGTTCCTCACCACGAGGACCTCTCCACAGCGCTGCTGGTGTGTCCTTATGACATGGCAGCCAGCTGTCCCCGGCGTGGGTGGTCCAGGAGAGACACCAAGGAGGAAGCCACCATGCTTTTCACAGCCTCATCTCAAACGTGGTGCGAGACACTCCCGCCACACTCTGTTCCCTCAGAACTAAGTCGCTAAGAACACCTCACGCTTCAAGCTAGAGGAACTCGGCTATACCTTGTAAAGGGAGAAGTAGCAAAGAGTTTGTGGACATTTTTAAAAGTTACCACAGTACCTTATACAAGGTCACTGGGTGGCTGGACCAGAGGGTAAGCCCTGGCTCCAAAGCCCAGAACTATTTTGCCCCTCAGGAAACCCTTCCTCCCGTGTGTCGCTGACATAGACGTCAGTTACACCATTTGAACAGAGAAGACCCGCACGTGGTAAAACATTCAAAATTATACAAAAGGGTATATAGCGGGAAGGAAATCCCCTCTTACCACCCCAGAGCCCCTCATTCTTCTTCCCAAATGCAACTTCTTTTTTTTTTAATTTTTTTAACATTTATTTTATTTATTTATTTATTTATTTATTTATTTATTTATTTATTTATTTATTTATTTTGAGAGACATAGAGACAGAGCATCAGCAGGGGAGGGGCAGAGGGAGAGGGAGACACAGAATCCGAAGCAGGCTCCAGGCTCTGAGCTGTCAGCGCAGAGCCCGACGCGGGGCTCCAGATCATGACCTGAGCCGAAGTCAGCCACTTAACCAACCGAGCCACCCAGGTGCTCCCCACCGCCAAATGCAACTTCTGCTGACAGTTTTGCATGGATCCTTCCTGCCATCATCGAAGCCAGCGGTTCGCAGCCCAGGAACAAAGCGGTTGTACCCTAAAGAGAACGAAACCCGCCAAAGAAAGCGAAATGTTCTAAATTCTAATCCCGACAAACCAGGAAAGGCCTCTTCATTTTACCAAATTTATCCCAAAGACAAAAGAGCCCACGAGAGGCTTCCTTTCGCGAGCCGCTCTAGTTAACTTTCAGCAGGATTCAATTTACAAAAAGCCGTTATTCACTTAGGCAATGTTCTGGGAACGCCTCCACGGAGGAAAGTGACGCCTGCTGGACGGCGGGGACAGGATGACAGCGCCGACCGATGTCCTCAGATCGTGTTCCCAACCGGCGCCCCATTCTCTCTTTTTATACTCCACGCATTAGGAAAGCAGGAACTGAAATCGGATGTCAGATTTCATCCCTTTCTAGGTATCCTAGCAATAAGCAAGCCTCTGGGACTTCCGGCCACGGGTCCAAATATAGATACTATGTGTATACATGTGTTTCCAGGATACCTTTCTCCATCCGTAGCAAGCTTGTCCCTGTTCTCTTGTGCCCGCGAGTTATCTGTCTGCCGCCTATCAAGTTACCCCCCGAATTTAGCACCTTATGCAACAAATACTTATTATCTCACACAGCTTCTGAGGATCAAGGAATCGAGAGCGACCGGGCTCAAAGTCTTTTGTCAGGTTGCAGTCGAGCCCGGAGACTCTTTCTCCGGGTTGGGGGGTGGGTGGGGGCGTAGACTCTCTGGTCCTGGACTAGGCCTACAGGACATGCTTCCGAGCTCGCTCCCCTGGCTGTAAGCAAGAGGCTTCAGTTCCTTGCCATTCGATCTTCTCCATAAGGCTGCTGTTGACATGGCTTTCCTCAGAGCGAGCGATGCGTCAGAGGGAAACAGAAAGACGACGACGCCGCCCTGCCATTTACCACCTGCTCCCCCATTTCCACCTGACTCTGTTCGTTAGAAAGAGTGCTAAGTCCGGTCTGTACTCAACAAGGGTGTGTGTGTGTGTGTGTGTGTGTGTGTGTGTGTGCATAAGATATGTGAATCTGCCCGTGTAAAATGTCCAAGTATTTTTTAAAAAATGCGATCCTTTTTTTTTTATCTTTTTATCATTAAAATCATTAGTCAGCTAATCTGGTTGCATCATCTGCCCAGCCTGGCATCCAACCAGGACAAAAAAAAGCAGCAGCACTGGCGACCTGACAGGAATCAAAGGATTTAATTTGGGGGTGGGGCGAAACACCCCAAACACCCACCAATAGGGGACTATTTAAATAAAGTATGCCCACTGGGCCATTATTGAAAATCATCATAACGTCGGGCCCCTGGGTGGCTCAGTCGGTAGAGCGTCCGACTTCGGCTCAGGTCATGATCTCGCGGTCTGTGAGTTCGAGCCCTGCGTTGGGCTCTGTGCTGACGGCTCGGAGCCTGGAGCCTGCTTCGGATTCTGGGTCTCCCTCTCTCTCTATCCCTCCCTGCTTGCACTCTGTCTCTCTCTCAAAAATAAATAAACATTAAAAAAAATCATCATATTGTCAAAGAATATAGGGGATCATGGGGAGATGGTCATAACAGAATCTTAAATCAAAGACTCTGAAAAAAAAAATACTATGAGCCCAATTTATATAAGCATGATGCCTATAAATTCATGAGTAACATTTCTCGGGCACTTGCTGTGTACCGGGCATTATACTAATGCTGTAACCAATCAATCCTTTCAGCTAATCCTCACACTCTCCTGGAAAGTACATATTGCTCTCTTGTAGATGAGGAAATTGAAGCACAGCAAGGTTAAGAACCTGCCCGAGAATGAGAGAAAATATTTGTAAATCGCATATCTGATATGGGTCTAGTGTCCAGAATATATAAAGAACTCCTACAACTCAACAACAACAAAAACCACCCAAATTTAAAATGGATAAAGAACGTGGGGCGCCTGGGTCGGTCAGTGAAACATCCGACCTCGGCTCGGGTCATGATCTCACAGTTCGTAGGTTCGAGCCCCACGTCGGGCTCTGGGTTGACAGCTCAGAGCCTGGAGCCTGCTTCAGATTCTGTGTCTCCCTCTCTCTGCCCTCCCTTGCTTGCACCCTGTCTCTCTCTCTCTCTCTCTCAAAAATAAGTATTAAAAAAAATTAAAATAAAATGGATAAAGAACTTGAATAGACATTTCTCCAAAGAAGATATACAAAGGGTCAACAAGCATAAGAAAAGATGTTCAACATTGTTAGTCATTAGGGAAAGGCAATTCAAAACCGCCAGACACGCCACTTTATGCCTAGTAGGATGGTGAGGATGAGAATCAGAAATCAATTTTTAAAAATAAAATTTAAAAGAACAGAAAATAACAAGTGTTGGTGAAGACGTGGAAAAATCGGAACCCCCAGACCCTGCTGGTGGGACTATACTATAAAGCAGCTGCTTTGGAAAACAGTTTGGTGGCTTCTCAGGAAGTCACACAGAGAACTGTCCTATGATTCGGCAATCCCGCCCTGACGTATATACGGAAGTAAAATTAAAATCAGGTGTTCACACAAAACTTTTGTACAAAACTTTATTCGTACAAAAACTAGTGTGGCACCATTCACAATAGCCGATTGGTGGGAACAACCAAATGCCCATCTGCTGATGAACGGGTACACAAAATGTCGTCTCTCGACACCACGGAAGAGCATGCAGCCAGAAAAAGTAATGGAATTCTGATATATGCTACGCTGTAGATGAACCTTGAAAATATTATGCCAAGTGAAAGAAGCCAGACACAAAAGATCACATATCATAGGTTCCATTTATAAGAAATGTCTGGAAAAGGTAAATCCACCGAGACGGGAAGCGGGTGGTTGCCAGGGGGTGGGGGTGGGGGGTGGAATGGAGAGGGCGCGTCACGCGAACAAGGTTTCCTTTTTCAGGTGATAAAAATGTTTTGGAACTATAGGTAGGTGAAGGTTGTACATTATAAATGTACTAACTGCCCCTGCAATACACTTTATTTTTATTTTTTTAATGTTTATTAATTTTGAGAGAGAGAGCAGGGAAGGGGCAGAGAGAGAGGGAGACCCAGAATCCGAAGCAGGCTCCAGGCTCTGAGCCGTCAGCACAGAGCCCGACACGGGGCTCGAACTCACAAACTGCGAGATCATGACCTGAGCGGAAGT
>PITB01037490.1:0-10755 GCA_004024585.1 Paradoxurus hermaphroditus | reverse complement strand
GCTCTGCAAAATCTCATTGCTTCAGGATCTCCAAACATCTGTCCTTGTCTCCTCAATTCAGTACGACCAATAGACTCTGCTTGGATTCCTCTGCTCTGAACCATGGATGCAGATTACCTCTAAGTAGGGAGCTGGGACAATGGTAGAGAACCCTTTGCTTCTTTCTTTTCTCTACCGGACCACAGTCCTGGGGCTGCTTTTTGTTCAATAAGCAATTTCCAAACAAGGTACTCCTTCATTGTAGTGGAAGTCAAAAAAGAGAGAATTTCATATATAAAATTAACTAGTTTTGAGGCACCTGGTAGCTCAGTCGGTTGAGGGTCCAACTTAGGCTCAGGTCATGATCTCGTGGCTCATGAGTTGGAGCCCCACATTGGGCTCTGGGCTGACAGCTCAGAGCCTGGAACCTGCTTCAGATTCTGTGTCTCCCTCCCTCTTTCTGCCCTTCCCCCATTCTCTCTCTCTCTTTCAAAAATAAGTAAACATTTAAAATTTTTTAAAAAGATTAAAATTAACTAGTTGATTTATAAGTAACTGGAAAAATGCAACACAAACTCTAAAGTAGTATGGGGGAAGCAATTCCAGGAAGCAGCTCCCAAATGTAGGGTCAGTAGAACAAAAGGAAGATATTAGGAATATTAAAACTTAGAAACTTAGAGTAGTAATCTTGGGGAGCTAAAACTTAGACATCTGAGGAGGTGCTGTGTATTTGGTGTTGTTGTTGGTGTCTGAGCTCAGAGTAGTACCCTGTGGGCATGGAACCCAGACATCTGACAAGAGAGTGCTGACTGGTTAGTTGGTACTGGTGTCTTCACTGGGGTTTAAATAAAGTTGTTTCTGCAAATATATTTTTAAAACCCTACAAAGTAGATTTAATTGCTGGTAATGGGAAGGAATTGCTGCCCCTGGAGTGAAGATCCCCCCCTGGCATGATGCCTACAGAACAGGACATAGTCAGGAACAAATTGGGAGAGGCAAGTCCTTCTCTCCCCCATCCCGTTTTTCAGTCTCTCCCTCACACCTGGTGAGATCATGCTATTTGCAACAACATGGATGGACCCAGAGGGTATTGTGCAATATAAAGCAGCTGCCACAGACATATGTGGTTTCCAGAGCTCCAGCCCCAGCTTCTGAGCAAAGTAGAGAAGGGTTAGTTTGGGAATAACAGACAGTAGCCTAATAACTAGCGTAACTATGTTCTAGTTTTTGGTCTGAGCAATCAGGTGAAACATGATGCTGGTAACAGAGTTAAGGAAGACTGGAGGAACGGCAGATTCTAGCCTTACTCCTGAGACTACTGAGTCAGAATCACCAGGGAATATACCTGGGAGTGTCTATTTTCACAAACATGAGAGGTGATTCTGATCAGGCAAATTTGGAGTAACTGTAATCTAGCTCAAATTGCTCACTTAAGGATAAGGAAACGAGAATAGCATTGAGCGTCCCAAAATGCAATCTTACATTTAAGTTAATTGATTTTCTTCTTCTTCTGTTTCTTTTGGTTTGTTTTGTTTCAAGTAGGCTCCACACCCAATGTGGGGCTTGAACTCAAAACCCTGAGATCAAGAGTCCCGTGCTCTACCGACTGAGCAAGCCAGGTGCCCCTGGTTAATTGATTTTCAGCAAAGGTACCGAGACAATTCAATGGGGGAAAGAAGAGTTTTTTTCAACAAATGGTGCAGGACAACTGGATATCCATACTATGTACAAAAATTAACTTGAAAGAGATCATAGACCGAAATGTGAGAGACAAAACTCTGGGAAGAAAATTCAGGAGTAAATCTTCATGACTGAGGCTTAGGCAATGACTTCTTAGATATGACACTAAAAGCACAAGCAATAAAAAGAAAATAGTATATTGGCCTTCATCAAAATTAAAAACTTTTTCCATCAATGGATGAGTGGATAAACAAAATGTGATATATACATATGATGGGATATCATTCGGGCTTAGAAAGGAAGGAAATTCTGACACATGTTACGGCATACATGAACCTTAAAGACATTATGGTAAATGAAGTAAGCCAGTCACGAAAGGACAGATACTATATGAGTTCACTCATATGAAGTCCCTAGAGTAGTTAAATTCATAGAGGCAGAAAGTAGAATGGTGGTTGCCTGGGCCTGAGGGGAAGAGGAGAATGAGAAGTTAGTGCTTAAGAGGTATATAGTTTCAGTTTTGGAAGGTGAAAAAACTTCTGGAGTTGGATGATAGTGATGGTTGCACACATTGTAAAGGTACTTAATGCCATTGAACTGAACCTTTAAAAATAGTTAAAATGATAAATTTTAGGTCATGCGTATTTTACCATATGAATAAAGAAATACAGAGAAACAAGTTAAAACTTTTGTGCTTCAAACAATACCATAAGAAAGTTAAAAGACAACTTCTAGAATGGGAGAAAAATATTTGCAAATCATATATTTGACAAGGGACTTATACCTAGGGTACACATAGAACAATTGCAGCTCAGTAATGATAAATAACCCTATTAATTAATTAACTAATTTACTTGTTTATTTATTTTTAAAGCTTATTTTCATTTCTTTCGAAAGCAAGATAGAGAGCAAGAGGGGGAGGGGCAGAGAGACAGGGAGACAGAATCCAAAGCAGGCTCTATCCTGTCAGCACAGAGCTGGTGTGGGGCTCAAACTCACAAACCATGAGATCATGACCTTAGCTGAAATCAAGAGTTGGACAGTTAACCAGAGCCACCCAGGTGCCCTGATAAATAACCCAATTTAAAGGGAGACAAAAGGTTTGAATAGACATTTCTCCAAAGGAGATTTACAAATGGCCAATAGCACTTGAAAAAAAACCATACATCATTGGTTGTTTGGGATATGCCATCAAACCCACAATGGAGGGGCACCTAGGGGATTCATTTGGTTAAACATCAAACTTTGGCTCACATCTTGATTTCACAGTTCATGGGTTCGAGCCCTGCGTCTGGCTCTGTGCTGACAGCCCAGAAACTGGAGCCTGCTTCAGATTCTGTGTCTCCCTATCTCTCTGCCCCTCTCCTACTTGTGCTCTGTCTCTTTCTATCTCTCATAAATAATAAATAAGTGTTAAAAATTAAAAAAAAACACTACGGAATACCACTTAACACCATAGAAGCAAAAAGATGTACAATAACAAGTGTTGGGTAATGAACATTGGCGAGATTGTGGAGAATCTGGAACCCTCATACATGCTGGTAGGAATGTAAAATGGTGTGACCACTTTGGAGCACAGTTTACAAGTTCCTCAAAGTATTAAATGTTGAGTAATCAGATCACCCAGCGATTCTGCTGCTAGGAATTCCATTCCAAGGAAACAAAAAACACATGTCCACACAAAAACTTACAAACAATTATATACGAAATGCATAACAACATCATACAGAATAGCCACAAAATGGGAATAACCTAAATGTCTATCAGCTGATGAAAGGACAAGATGTAGTCTACCCGTACAATGCAGTATTATTCAGGCTTTAAAATGAGGCCTTGGGGTGCTTGGGTGACTCAATCTATGAAGTGTATGACTCTTGATCTCAGCGTTGTGAGTTCAAGCCCCACATTAGGTGTAGAGATTACTTAAAAATAAAAAAAATATATATTGGGGTGCCTGGAGGGCTCAGTTGGTTAAACATCTGACTCTTGATTTCAGCCCAGGTCGTGATCTCACAGTTTGTGGGGTTGAGCCCCACATGAGACTCCATGTTGAACATGGAGACTGCTCTTCACTCCCTCTCTCTCTGCCCCTCCCCTGCTCATGCTCTCTCTCTCTCTCTCAAAATAAATAAATAAATATTTTTTAAAAAATAAAAATAGGGGCACCTGGGTGGCTCAGTCGGTTAAGCGGCCAACTTCAGCTCAGGTCATAATCTCACGGTCTGTGTGTTCGAGCCCCATGTCGGGCTCTGTGCTGACGGCTCATCAGAGCCTGGAGCCTGCTTCAGATTCCGTATCTCCCTCTTTCTCTGCCCTTCCCTTGCTCATGCTCTGTCTCTATGTCTCTCAAAAATAAATAAACGTTAAAAAAATTAAAAAAAATAAAAATGAAAATAAAATGAAGTATTGAAAGTCACCTGGCTGGTTCAGTTGGTGGAGCATGTGACTCTTGATCTCAGGGTTGTGGGCTGGAGCCACACATTAGGCATAGAGACTACTTAAAAATAAAAATATCTTTAAAAAAACGAAGTAGTGATAAATGCCATAATATGGACGAGCCTTGCAAACATTGTGCTGAGTGAAAGAGGCCAGTCACAAAAGACCACTTCATTCAGGTATAGAAATATTCACAGTAGTAATCCTACAGAAACAAAGAGTACATTAGTGGTTGCCTGTGGCTGGGGATGGGGGAGGGGGAGTGAGTGTTAATAAAGTCAACATTTGTTTTTGGAGTGATAAAGATGTTCTAAACTTCAACTCTGGGATGTTTGCACAACTATAAATACACTAAAAATCACTGAGTCATACACTTTAAATAGGATTATTGTATGCAAATAATATCTCAACAAAGCTATTAGAATAGAAAGGAAGCTCCATGAGGGCATAGGTGTCGGTATGTCTGAGGTACCTCAGTGCTCAGCCCAGCACCAGGCTGAGTGTAATAACTATCATCTAGAATGGAGACTGCATCACGTTTTTAAAATGTTATTTTTCCTAAAACACTATTTATAGGCTTATAAAATATAGTAATGTATTCATAAATATTTGTTTACTGAGAAAAAGGAAAAGAAAATGGGTTTAAAGAAACTCAAAGACCATTTAGCCTGAAATCAGGGAAGTTGGTGGGTGCCCCAGGTTACCCCAGTTTCTTACTTCTAGTCCATTGCAAGCTAATTTATACTGTATATAAATACATTGTGTGTGTGTGTGTGTGTGTGTGTGTGTGTGAGAGTGTGTATAGTGTGGTAATCACATCCTTGATTTCTGCCATCTCACTGATAGACTTCATGTATGGGCTTGGCCCCCTTTTACTTGGGAATCTTGGCTAATTCCTTTAGCTTCTGTGCCTCAGTTTCCCCATCTGCAAAAAATGAGAAAAATGGGTATTTTCCTGGTAGGATTGTAAGGATTTCATAGGATATTAAAATGTTCCTTATCCTTGGCACAGAGTAATGCTTGATAAGTAAGTAGTAAGTAACAGTCATTATAACGCAGTAAGTGACCAAAAGAAACTGTAATTTACACCCTGCATACTACACAAGATACCAGAATAGGAATTTTTCCATATACACTCCAACACAATTTTAATTGCCATTTTTTATAGGAAACTGAGTCTCAGAGATGCTAAGTGAAACTGACACAATATCACATGATTACTAACCACTCTTCGATGTGATAATAAATCAACTAGTAGAGCCTTTTCCTCTTAATAGTATTTATGCTCTTGACCACTAATATCCCCTTCCATCCCAGTATCTTCTACATCATGTTCAAACCAGAAGTTACATATTAAAAAATAGCGCAGTGCTTCCTGCGTAACAATTGGGTTAGTCTGTACAGCTGCCACGTAACACGCTTTGGATTTAACAAAGTAAATGAACATGTCAACCAAGACTTCCTTCAAGATCTGATTTGTTTTTTTAAGAAATCACATTTTAGGACTGACTCCTCAATCTCATTCTGGAATATCATTATAGTGTGAGGCAGAATGACTCTTGGTTATAACTAAGGTCATATGCTCTCATATTACTGGGATGTCTTGCTTTTTATTGTTTCTCTCTTCTAATATAGTACAGATTTCCACCTTCCATGGCTGCTTAAATTGCCACCAAAAGATTCTTAAGCCAGACTGATTTTCAATGTTTTAAAAATCTTTTTTATTAATAAAATGATTAAATTTGCATAAATATTATTATCACTCTTCAAAGTATGATATAGCTTCTGTTTCTCCCTATATGACTTAACAGTATAAATCAAACTATATCCTTGGCATTGTATAATTATTTCTTTAAATTGCATATTTCTTTATCCTATCAGGTATCACTAGCCCAATGGTTTTCTTGAGAATCAGAAAAGAGCTAAATAAAGTAAATAAGTAATAATAAAATAGGTAAGTACATAAAGAAATAAAACTAAAATATTGTGTTTATTGAACTTTGGATTTTAGTTTTAATTATTTGAATTGTCATGTTTTGTTAGCTGAAATGCAAAAAGTGCAGAGATATAAAATGCTCTCAGGACATAGTACATAGTGACTAAAATTAAGGTAATCAGGCTTCTAAAGCCTTGTTATGTCTACAATAATCAGATAATTAAGCAAAAGCTTTCTTTGGCTTTGATTTTATAGTACTCGATTTTCTTTTCCACAAAGAATTCAGGCACAATCCCAAGTAAAGCTTATGATTAAAATGTCTGGCAGTCATGGAGTGCATCTAAAAAGAACACCCATTTTGCCATTCCCTATGAATGATGCAATTATTCACAAACCAGATACAGGTATAAAAATGACATAACCTCATGGTTGTCAGAAATATTTGGCATCTAGTAGGGTGGTTGCCTATGTTAGCTGTTATTGTCACCATCAACACCACCGTCGTCTTCATCACCGTCATCATCCCATTTCCAAAATCTTGAAATCCTAAGTGGGCATTGTAGCCTATGATCAAAAAATCAAACCACCCTCAGTGAGCTAAGGATGCGACTCTGGGTTTTAGCTCAGGTCACGATTTCACTGTGGTGAGATCAAGCCCCGCACTGGGCTCCTCACTGAGTGTGGAGTCTGCTTAAGAGTCTCTCTCCTTCTCCTTCTGCCCCTTCCTGGCTTGGGCTCTCTCTCTCTCTCTCTCTCTCTCAAAAAAAAAAAAAAAAAAAAAAAGAGCAAAACCACGATGTTGAAAGTAATTTTATTAATGTCTTCAGTCTCTGTTAACTGAGAAAAGAAAATGTCTCTCGGTAAGAATTAAAGTGTATTCACAGTGAAATAGTGTGACCTAGGAACTTAAATGTTTCTCTGTTTAAACAATGAAGTTTTTGGATAGATACGAATGGAAATGTTATATACAGAGGAATCAGACGTTTGCAAATCCTTTGGAAAATTTCCTGATATTATCCTTATAGACAGGGAAGAAAGTGTAGATCGGCTGATAAAATTTACCTGGAGAGTTTATCTCCAGTGTTATGCTTCAGGGTTTTGTCCTATTCCACTTTTTTCTCCTCAAGCTCTGGGTGAAGAAAGCTTTAATAAACATGGTTACAAAAGATACAGATAAAATGGAGTCAAGAAGAATAGTTAATATGTTGGATGAGAGAAAGTAGATATGAAAGATCTAAAGATTTGGAATATTGGCATGAAATTACCAAAATAACATTTAAGGGAGATAAATGCATATTGCATTCAAGTCCAAGAACAAAAATGCACAAGCACACCAAAACACACAAAACACTTTATGGCTTTGAAGTGGGGCACACCAACTTAACTACAGGTCTGGATCAAAAATAGGTTCTGGAAAAGAGTTCAGAAGTTTCTTTAAATATTAAACATACGACTATCATAAAACTCAGCGATTGCACTCCTAGGCATTTATCCTAGAAAAATGTAGACTTATGTTCACACAGAAACCTCTAGTATTCACAGCAGTTTTCTTACTAATAACCAAAAACTGGAAGCAACCCAGGTGTTCTTCAATAAATGTATGGCTAAACCAACTTGGGTACATCTATGTCATGGAATACTACTCAGCAATGGAAAGAAACATCTGTTGATGCACTCAGCAACCTGGATAAATCTCCAGAGAATTATGGTAAGTGAAAATTCTAATCCCAAAGCTTACCTACCCTACAATTCCACTCACTCTTTTTTTAAAATTTTTTAAATTTTTATTTATTTTTGAGAAAGAGAGAGTGTACGAGTAGGAGAGGGGCAGAGAGAGAGAGAGAGATAGATAATCTGAAGCAGGCTCCAGGCTGTCAGCAAAGAGCCCAAGGTGGGACTCAACCCACTAACTGTGAGATGAGGATCTGAGCCGAAGTCAGAGGCTGGTGCCCCTCCACTTAGTCTTAAAATAACAAAACTGTAGAAATGGAAAACAGATTAGTGGTTACCAGGGATTAATGAGAGGGTAGGGACAGGAAGAAATAGGTGTGACTTTAAAAGGGCAAATGAGGGTTGATTATAGTGATGGAAATGTTCTGTATCTTGACTGTATAAGTGTGTCAATCAATATCCTGGTTATAATATTACATTACAGTATTGTAAGATGTTGCCACTGGAGAAAACTAGGTAAAAGTTGTGTGGGTTCACTCTGTATTATTTCTTACAATTATATGGAAATCTATAATTATCTTAAAATTTAAAAAAAAGATTACAATAACACACACACAGACAACACAAAAGTAGACAGAGTTCTTTCGTAGCTGACTTGTTGACAGTCCTGAATCATACGGACTTGAGGTATTTAATTGGACCAATCAAGATAAGAGTTGTTGTCCTGTTTTCTTTAGTGGTCAGACCACATCTGGACATCATGTTTAGCTCTGAGAATCACATTTTCTGGCTGACTTTGAGAAATGGAGTGAATTTAGAAGAGGCTTATCAGTAAACAAAAAGTCTTAAAATTCTCTCCAGTAAGAAAGCTGTGCTGACAGCTCAGAGCCTACAGCCTGCTTCGGATTCTGTGTCTCCCTCTCTTTCTGCCCCTCCCCTGCTCCCACTCTGTTGCTCTGTCTCTCAATCTCTCTCTCTCTCTCTCTCTCTCTCTGAGTAATAAATAAACATTAAAAAAATAAAAAAAACTAAAACTATCATCTTTAATTCTTTTAATATTTTAGGAGAATTCCAGATTCTAGTTATGACTCTTGGTGAGGAAGTTTATCATCTAGACCCTGTCGATGATGAGTTATCAGTAGGTATAGAGATTCAGAGAATTTCTGTGTAAATGTGGGGTCACTCAGAAATTGTTTTGATAAATCTAGAATCAGAACAATGTGAAGTGGGTTGTTGTGGAGGGTTTTGTAGGGAGGAGGGGTTTCATTCAAGCCTTGCCAAAATCGGAGGGGGCTTTCCTTGACTCTTAACAAAGAAAACCACCTTTTCCATTCTGAAAGATTGGGCCTTGATGGAGGAGCACTGTCACATGAATGGTTGTTTGATTCTCTTTTAGACTCTGTGCAGACCATCTTGTGTGGTTAACAATGTCTTCAGATAAATTAACCAAATTGGTTAGGCCACAACCTTCATCTTCATCAGTCCATTGCAGACTTGGTCCTCTAGTTAGGTATAAGTTCTACCTAGGCCTCCTCAGTACACATTTTAAAATCATATTCTAGGTTGTATCTCACCCAGATGGGTGGCCCTCCCCCATTACACACCAGTGTTCACTAGTTTCACTGCAAACCTGGGGGCTCACCAGTCTAATTCCCTATCTAGTGACACCAGCAGCCTCAGGTCAATTGTTGCAAAATCATGTTTGCTTGTGGGTGGGGCAGGAGAATGTTTAGAGCAAGTAAAAATGAGCTTTCTAAAAGTAAATATTGCTGAGTTTTAAAAAATCTGGCCATTTAACGAGGCTACTGTTTATTATTTGCTCCTCTCATTCTCAGGGAAAAGACTTTTCTAAAACACAGGGCTTCTAAAGTCCTGTTGGGTAACAATACTCTTCTTAGACAAAGCCTGGCACACTCCAGGTAACTCAGGCAGGAAGAAGCATGGCCGCCTTCCTCCTTATCATCCAAATGGGAGCTTCTGGGAGTCCTGGGAAAGTTCTCTTTCCATTCTGCAGCTAATTAGCATTAAATTGGGCTGAGTTTGCCTGGGTGGTTCAGTGGGTTGAATGTCCAACTCTTGATTTTGGCTCAGGTCATGATCTCATGGTTTCATGAGTTCGAGCCCTATATCAGGCTGTGAGCTGACCATGTGAAGCCTGCTTGGGATTCTCTGCCTCCCTCTCTCTCTGCCCTTCTCCCGCTTGCATTGTCTCTGTTTCTCTCAAAATAAATAAATAAATAAACTTTAAAAAATTGGGCTGAGTTCATCACAGGTAGCCTGATGGTCTGCGCAGGATGGCCCCAGTTTTTGTCTGTTGTCCTGGAATAATTATTATTCATGCTCCCTTTCACTCTCTAAAGTGTCTACTTTAGGTGATAAATTATATGATCACCCTAACTCTAATTGTGTGGTTTCTTAACTCTAAGAGGGTCTGTGTTTTCCAGATGAGGGAATGAAGATAGTTAATTGTGAGGAGTAATATGCTAGGGAAAGAGGACCTAGTAAGCCTTATCTTTGGGTGGCTTGGGCTTGATTTTCCAAAAATCATCAAAGAAGAAATCTAAGTTGTTAGAAACCCTTTTGAGGGTAAATTATCTTCAACAAAAGGAAGGAAGGTACTATATTCCTAAACATGGCTTTAGGAGGGGAGAGGTAAAGAGAGAAAGAGAGAGAGAGACAGAGACAGAGAGAGAGAGAGAGAGAGAGAGAGAGAGAGAGAGAGAATCTCAAGCAGTCTCCAGAGAACTCACTGCAGGGCTTTATCTCACAATCACAAGATCACCACCATGAGATCACGATCTGAGCCAAAACCAAGAGTTGGACGCTTAACCGACTGAGCCATCCAGATGCCCCCTAAGCAGGACTTCTTATGAGCTGCCTAAGTCTCTTCCCATCTATCCATATGTGAGTTAAACTAGCCCAAAGCCATCCCCTTCCACATAAGACACAGTGACACAGGAGGCCCCAGGAAAACTGCAAAGTAGAAGGTTCAGGCTTCCCTTTGGTTGCCGTTTCCATTCCACATGGTGTTCTTTTCTCCCACTGACTCTTGA